>VMDO01003217.1:0-148279 GCA_007922755.1 Pedetes capensis
TGGGTCTTGTTTGGCCTGAGTGATTATGTTTATGCTCTGGTGCCTCTGCCCTTTAAGTACTAGGGCATGTAATTAGACCCCTCTTTGACCTTTGGATATCATGGTGACCACATCTAGGCTGTGACATCCATGGCCTAGATAAGTGCTTAGAACCAGATGGTGTTTTCAGACAGAATTAACACAGGCTCCTATTTCCATTCCTTGGCTTGTTATACACAGCAGAGAAAATGACTTAGGGATAGCACATCTTGGATATGTTATGCTAGAGCTGTATCCTAGAGCTAACTTTCATTCCCTGAAAATGTTATTGATAGGCAGATGACTCAAAATAAATTTTCTAAAATTTCCCTTCCTCTCTTACTTGAATTGTTTTTTTTTTATTGTTTCCTATGTAATAAACACAACAAGGTATTATGTGTGTGTGTGTGTGCTTAGTATGTGACTGTCTGGATTCCTCTAGGGACTTGTAGGTTGAACCATAAGAAATTATCAGTATTCAACTGGTATTTATAACCTTACCACGTAAGTTGGATTCACTGTTATGTGTCTAGATTTCACCTCATGGCATTGTAGAACTAAATTTCTGGCAACAAGAGTATGTCCATTCCAATCCCTTCATTTTACAGGAGAAGAAATCTAAGTAGACAGATGTTAGAGGTTAAATGATATGCTGAGAAACACCTAGCTGATGAGTGGGGGCCAGGACTAGACCTTAAGTCTCTTGACTTCACCTTTCTATATTTTTGCCCCTTTAAAAATTACCCATAGATGGTGAGAGACTGTTCTCCTTTAGAGTAACATGAGTTGAACAGTCCCTTCTCAGTTTCCTCTCAATGTTATTTCAATACAATATTTTTAAGCCATATTCTTTGTAGCCCTGAGCTCCATTTTTTTTTTTTTTTTTTTTTTTTTTTTTTTTTTTTTTTTGTGGTACTGGAGTTTGAATCCAGGGCCTCGTGCTTGCACGCTCTACAAGTGCTGGACCACTGAGCTACACCCTCAGCCTGTTTGTTTTTTGTTTGTTTGTTTTTTGTTTTTGTTTTTTGTTTTTGTTTTTTGTTTTTTGTTTTTTACTTTTTGACTTTTTGAGACAGGGTCTCGCTAAGTTATGCAGACTGCCTCTGGTCTCAAACTTGTGATACTCCTGCCCCTGCCTTCCAAGCCGCTGGGATTACAGGCTTGTGCCACCATGCCCGGCAGCTTCAAAATTCTTATGAGACAGTCTTTGAGCATTAAGAAACTTGGTTAGAAGGTATCGGTTGGATGAGGGAAAGGAAGGAGGCCATTTTACTTCTCACCAGAAGAGTTCCAGTTTTTATTCTCTGAATATAGGTTGGTATTGCACATGATAATACATTTGAAAGCAAATTTGGCAATCACTAAAGTCCATCAAACCATACAAGCACCTAGGATATCTTACATGAAAGACTTACTTTTCACATAAGTCTAATTAAAGTCTAATTACAACAAAGTCTACTTAAAACATCAGTTCCATCTATATCCAGTGAATGTTCTCCAGACCTGACATAGGCAGATAAAACACTCATTGCTCATCAGCTTCCTCTTCCCCCTCATTTTTACTAAGTAGAAATGTATTCTGATTTGCAGCCATTACTTAAGGGAGACATTGTATCTTGCTACATACCCTTTGAAGAATTCCTTTATTTCCTAGTATCTGACATGTATTTTTAAACATACATATTCCATATATACAGTTGGGAAAGAGGGTTACTTTGTGGTTTGTATGAAGAAATACCAAGGTTTATACTTATTGCAAAAGTGACTAGAGAAAGAAAAGGACAAGGAAAGCAGATCTGAATTAGATAATGACCTTGGTGGGTAATTCTAAAGGAAAGGGGGGCGACTGTCTCCCATATGGCATTTGTCCACGGCCTCGGTACTCCAGCAACCCTTCTGTAAGTGACCACAGAATCCTGCAGTGTGTATTCTTGACTTCTTAACTGCTAATTTATGATACTGATAAAGTAGAATTGATGAGTATTTGAAGCATTAATGTAAATCTTGATGAGGACTGTCTGTCACACAAACAGCCCAAAATGAAAACCATGTATTAAATATTATGATAATGGAATTTCTAAGATCAAATCCCAGTGATTGAGATTATTTAAGATAATTCAATTTGAGTGGCAAAAATTAAGTTGAGTGGACATTTAGTTCCTACGTTTTAGATCAAATAGTACTACAAATACTAACTGGTTTAAAAAAAACTCAACAGAAAGAATATGACAAAATAATTGTTGTTCTTGTTAGGTGCCATTGAGTCAGGTCCGATTCACAGTGACCATATGTATAACAGAATGAAACACTCCCCAACCCTGTTCCAGGCATATGGTCTTTTCTATGTTTAAGGCCATTGTTGCAGCCACTGATATATGTAATTATATCTCAGGCACTGTACTAATTTCTTTTTGTGCATTAATTCATGTACTTCTTTTAAAAATCCTCTTAAGTTGGTACTTTTATCATCTCATGTTATAGGTGAGGAAACAAAGAAAGATAGAGCTTTATACAAAAAATGAAGAAGATTTATACCCTCTGTAATCCATTTCAATTTTTGTTCCATAGTGTACGATATTGCCCCAAGGACATGTATTATGCTGCTCAATATGCTGAAAGTCAGTAGCCATATGTGTGTATTGAGCACTCAAAATATGACTAGTTTGAATTAAATATTATTTAAGTACAAAACACACATTGGATTGTGAAGACTTTGTATGAAAAAGAATACAAAATATCTCTAAACTCTATATTTTTTATGTTGAAATGATAGTATTTTAGATGCATTAGGCTAAATAAAATATAATATTAACATTAGTTTCACTTGTTTTGTTTTACTTTCCTACAGGTAGCTACTAAGAAAATTATAATTACATGTATATCTTGCATTCTATTTCTTTTTTCACCTTGAGTTAGGTTTATTCTTTTCTATTGAGTTGACACTTAATAACTGTACCTATTTATGACCTATAGTATGATATTTCAATACATGTATGCACTGTATAATGATCATATCAGGGTAATTGGCATAACCTTCTCCTCAAACATTTGCCATTTGTTTGTGTTGGGAACATTCAAAATCCTATCTACTAGGTATTTGGAAATACACAATTACTTCTTACCAGCCATAATTATCCTCTTGTGCTATAGAAGATTAGAAGTCATTCCTTCTATACAACTTCATCCCTGTACCCATTAACCATCTTTCTACCCCTCCTTCCCCTGGCCTTTTCTAGCTCCCAGCTCCTGGTAAAAACTGTATGACCTACTCTTAGAAGATCAACTTTTTTAGATTCCACATATAAGTAAGAACATGTGATTTTTGTCTTTCTGTGCCTGATTTATTTCATTTTACGTAATGTCCTCCAGTCTTGTCCATACTGTTGTAAATGACAGGATTTCCTTCTTTTTTTGTTTAGTACTGCTTTGTAGCAATTTCCTCTGGGCTCATTTAACTTGCATAATCCTACTTATAGTTGATAACAATTAGTCAATATTGGGCAACAATTTCTTTCTTTTTTTCTTTTTCTTTTTCTTTTCTTTTTTTTCTTTTTCTTTTCTTTTCTTTTTTCTTTTTTCTTTCTTTCTTTCTTTTTTTTTTTGGCGGTACTGGGGGTTGAACCCAGGGCCTCACGCTTGCATGCTCTGCAACTGCTGGACTGCTAAGCTGCACCCTCAGCCCATTTTTTTTTTAACTTTTTGAGACAGGGTCTCACTAAGTTAAGCAGACTGCCTCTGGTCTCAAACTTGTGAGCCTCCTGCCTCTGCCTCCTGAGCTACTGGGATTATAGGCGTGCGCAACCGTGCCTGGTTCTGGGCAACAATTTCTTATGGCTGGAGTATGGGTGTGAGCTAAACTTTGTCTTCAGAATTTTCTTCTCGGCTTCCAAAATCTCAATGCCAGCATAATTTATTAAAGGATATCATTTTTATGTCTCTCTCAATGAACTCTATAATTCCTATTTAGGTGATTGGTTCTTAATTCATTGCAAATAATCATTCTCTCTCTCTCTCTCTCTCTCTGTATTTAGGGGTTGAACCCAGGGCTTCCTACATACTTTGCAAGTGTTCTACCACTGGGCTGTATCCTAGAGTCCACTTTTTAAAAAAATATTTTATTCAAGCTCTCCCTAAGTAGCCGAGGCCACTTCTGGCTTTGAACTGGCAATCCTCTTGCCTCTGCCTCCTGATCTGCTGGGATTACAGGTGGGATGTACTGAACCTGGCCTTCTTGTTTTGCTTTTAATCACACAAATAAAACACAGCAAATCAATCTTAGTGACCTAAGCCTAGAAAATGGTCTGAATAAAGCAGTGTCATTACCCATCCTCTTACAAAAAATAATTTTTTAAAAATATATTTTGATTGTCAAGTTTCACTTTAGATCAGTCTCATTTAGAGTTTTTAAATTTCAAGAGATGTTGCCATCTTTTTCATATGTTCTTTTCAGTGTCCCAGAATCTCTTGTTTAGCAACAGATCTAAGTATATGCAACAGAGAATAATGAATTTAAGCACCATTTATAACTTCCCATCAGGCAAATGGGTTTAGGATGAGATAGATGAGTTTTGGTTCTGTATGGAGTCAGTAGGAAAAGCAAACTAACTAAGCAACTGTTTCTTCCTATTATATTCTCAGCACAGCACACAACACCTATGACATCTGATGGGTGGGCTTTTTCCCACACACCCCAAGCTATTCTATTCTCTAGTGGACACATATTGGGTATCCAACAATTTAACTCAATTCTGGCATTGTCTACCTGGAGTTATACTAAAAAATCCCAGATTACATACTCAATCCCACAACGTAGCTCACCACTGTAGATACCAGTCACCAGTCTGGACCTCTGGACTTCTACCTGACTGGCTACAAACTAATTAGCTGGAGTGGCTCAGAGAGCTAAAGGAAATTCTTCACTTATGTTTATTATAAAGAGTATTACCGGGGATACAGAAGAACAGACAGATGAAGGGTCCCAGTGCAAGAGTCCTGTCCCTATGGAGCTGAGTGCACTATCCTCCTGATATGAGGATGGGTTCACAAATCTGGATGCTCTCCAAACCTCCTACTTCAGGAATTTTATTTTCAAAAATTTGTGGAGGCCTGACTTTCACTCAATTTCCAGCTTCTCTCCCATACCCAGAGGACGGGGTGGTGGGGTGAGAGGTTTCAAACTTCTAATGACAGCTTGATCCTCTGGTGACAAGCTGCTCTGAGGAGCTTCTCAACAGTCATCTCCTTAAACCAAAAGATTCTCCTATCACTTGGGAAAATTTCAAGGATTTATATCTGGGGTCAATGACCAGATAGTATAACAAAAGATACATCTAGCATCCCTATTGCTCAGGAAATTACCAGAGTTTTGGGAGCTCTATGTCAGGAATCAGGAGCAGAAATAAAATATGTATATTTCTTACGAGGTATTCCTTATTATATATCACCATATTGTAGGTTCATATGTGAAGATGTGTATGTTTCTGCATTTTTTAATCCCTCATACAAAAATTTCAAATAACTTCTATATTAAAATGATCATTATGGGAATTCAATGAGTGAATACAGATAAAATGCTTTATCAAAGGTTGGATGATTCTTCTCATGCATACTGATCCTCAGCTTGAAGCCATTATTTGTCAAGAAATAGAAATTATTTGATGTGGATTTGTTTTCCTATATGAAGTTGGAAATCTTTGTTCTTTAAAAAATAAAGTTTAAAATATAAGGTCCGCAAGTTTTCCAATGTAAATATAAAACATACTTGAAAATTCAGATGAGTCAATAGGAGAAAGAAGAATGCTCTGTAGTCCCATCACACAAATCTTGCCCTTTAAATGTTTTGTTCTATTTTCTTCCAACATTTCTTCCATGTATTAAAACTATTTTTACAGTAACTCTTATACCAAATATTTACTTCCATTTTTATGCTTTTCCCCACTGCACATTAAAATGTAAGCTTTTATGTAATCATGTTATTTCATAATCTTTTATTTGTTTCACCTTCTCTGCTTTATGGGTGTTACTGTAACTTACATACCTTTGTACATGCTGTGGATGCTTAGGTTCCTTCCGATTCCTATTACCGTAAGAAATGTTTCCATAAAGAGCTTTTTGCATAAAACTTTCTCTATATTTAGCATCATTTTCCCAAGAATGATTTATAGAAATGGAATATATTACCAAAAAGAAGAAGGGTTTCATTTTAATGTCAACTTTATTTTCTAAGGTGTTCTTAATACAATTTTCCTTTGGTCTTCTTTTAAAAGTCACTTTGTTCTCCACTGTTGAAATCCGGGGCTTCACACCCACAAAAAATTAGGTTTAGGTTCAGGCGTAGGTTCAGTATGTTAGAATTTAGAGAGCTAAGGGTTAGTTTGGTTTCAGGTTTATATTTTTAAACTTAGGTGTAGATAGGTCTTTTTTATTTTCTTTCAATTTTTAAATAGTTAATGATACAAAAGAAAAATTTGAAAGCTGAACATGAACCCAATTTTTCACTAGGTTCAGGATCAGGAAAATTTTTTAAAATGCTTGAACTGGAAAGGGTTTAGGATTGAGATTCAAGTTTGGTTTGAGTCCCTGCTATCTACACATAGAATTTAAATCAGATCCTCTAAATTTTAATATATTCAGCCCACATCCAAACTTGAACCTAGTTTTTCATGGGTTTGAAGCTCTACTGAAATCAAGTTAGGGATCAGATAGTGATTAGTTGCAACCATTGACTATTAATTGACTTTCTCTGGACCTGGGGAAAGAAGCTTTATGATTCTCATGGGCCATATGAGGGAACAAGGGATGGGGCAGAGACTATATCACTGATATTTGGAAAGATACATCAAGGACAGCAAAAATGATAAATCCTACAATATCCGCCTCAATAAAAATAAACCAGATTTACACAGAAAATCTCACATATTAAATATCACAGTCTCTTTCTGAGTGGCATTATCATTCACATACTCTGGTACCTAGAGAGTTATGTGGACCATAAAATGGGATAACTCAGTATCACTTTTGTGTAACTGCAGCTTAAAAACATTTCTATGATGTAAGCTGACCATGAGGAGATCACTTTAGTTTGTTCGCCTACATCAAAGAGATCTCCCTCTTGTTTTGGCTGTGCCTTGGCAGACAAAGGCCATGAACTTTGGTATGTTTGTTTTTGTTTTGTTTTAATTTTTAATTTTGGCCTTGCATAGGACTGTCTAAACAAAAGATATGTTGCAGCTGTTCTTTTGGGAGATTTATGTTTGTGTTGTCTCTTCTCTTCTATCTATCTCATTGATGGGAAATAGGTCCAAGTGTACAGTGGAAGTGACATGCCCCATAGAAACAGCTAGACAGGGTTTCAAATTTCTGTTCTTCCACTTTCTTTCTAACAGACCAGGGGCAAGTAATTAATTTTTATTGGTCTTTGCCTTCTCATCTGTAAAACAGAAAGGGTGATTCTTGCCATACCAATTGTGAGATTGTATTGAGATGATGTTTGTAAAAACTGTCCAAGCCTTTACCAATTCAATTTTTTAAATCCCATTTTTAGAACTTCTATCCCAGGGCATCCAACCTCCACCCTTACACTAGCCAACCATTTATGAATGATTTCTAGGAGTTCCAGGGATATCTCCAGCCTATATTTTATTCATTTACTCAACAAATATTTATTAAGGTCTTAGCATATGCCAGGCATCGGGGATTAATGAACAAGACAAATAAGGTCCCTGCTTCTATGGAGCTGGCAGGCTAGAGAATGAGAAGGTGAGGAAATAAGAGAAGCATGTTGATATTAAATGATGAGTACTACTGAAACATATAAAACAGGGTTGGGGTAGGAAATGAGTACACAGCAGGGTTCCTAAGACTTCTCTGGAGAGAGAGAGAGAGACTCCTGAGCCATTTGCTTCGTTCTTGCTTTGGTTGATACTGCCTTGGGGTGGGGTCAGGGAGTACCTATGGTCTGTGGCTGGAGGGTTTGGCAGTGCAGTGGGATAATCCTGTATCTCTCTTCCCCCAGGGCCCCCAATTCAGTTTAACTATGTCACCTGGATCCCAAAGCACAAAGTCTTATATTTCTTGAACCCAGACCCTTTGGATTCTCACCCTTCCCCTCATTCCAAGATGCTCAAAGTGTCCATTTGGACTTTTTCCCTTTTCTAACCTCTCTCCTGCAGGCTCCAACATTCCCTTTCACTCTTCAAACACAGCTCCTTACTTCCCAGGTTGAAAGAAAAGCCCTCATTCTTATCAATTCCTGCAGACGAAAGTTTTAGTATGGGAGCATTTTGTCCACCACTCAGGATCCCACCAGAAGAATGTTCTGCTTTATGGTAAAACCCTAAATAACAGCAGGCACGCCTGGGGTTAAATCTGCCTTTCTCACTTGCTAGCTTTGTAATCCTGGGCAACCTACTTAATCTGCCTCTGTGTTGGTGCCTTTTTCTGTAAAAGGGACAGGAATAAAGCTCTATCTCCTGAACTCCACCACAGGACTTGACATAAATCCTGACTGATTAAAATTTGAAGAAGAAGAAGAAGAAGGAGGAGGAGGAGGAGGAGGAGAGGAAGAGGAAGAGGAAGAGGAAGAGGAAGAGGAAGAAGAAGAAGAAGAAGAAGAAGAAGAAGAAGAAGAAGAAGAAGAAGAAGAAGAAGAGTAGAAGAAGAAAAGAAATTCGGATAAAAATTTAATGGTTAAAGTCTGGGTAGTAGGAGGTCCTACATGAAGCAAATTGCTATGTTGAGCAGGCCTTGTTATATTACAGGACTTCTCATGTCTTAACAACTTATAAAGGCAAGGAAAACAGTCAATTAAAATCCAGTTGAAAATAAGAAAGCCTGCCTCAGGGAAATTTGCAAAAACATTTTTGGCTGGGGAGATGTGGAATGTTATTTGATATACTCCCAGTTCAAAACCACTTGGAAAAAAATTTTAAAGGCCTAGGGACCCTTTGGGGCAGTCAACTATGCTGTAATAAGTCAGTAACTAAATCCTCATCTTTAATGAAGCTCATTTGCTCATGTCCCAGGGAAGTTAACAGCCCTTTGCTTAGTAATTTAATTGCCTTCTTTCTTCACTATTTAAAGCTTGCTTTGCAGATATGGACATGGGATTTACCTAACCCCTTTTAAAGGATGCTCAAATGGAGGGTAACCTCATCTGCAAAGACTGAGTACCAAAAGGTGGGCAGTATCTACAGAACTTCTCTCATACACACCTTGGAGGCTGCTTTAGCTGAGTTCCCTCAGTAACCAGACTGTCTGAAGCTGTTTTCAAACTGTAAAACCCATAAAGTGAAATTTATTGTACTTTGCTGTATTTTACTAGAGTTAGAGGGTTCAGATAAAATTTACTGGGTAGATGTAAAACTCCGTTGATAGGAAAATGAACTGTGTTCCCAGGTACTCATACTGGGCCATTTTGATCACTGTACTGAATCCAGACCTGACTAGAAGGCTGCCCCTCTGTTTCAGCATAATTGAGGGCAGGTAAACCTAACAAGTCCAGCTTTGCAGCCCAAGGCCCAGGGTTGACAGGGCTAATCTGACCTGCCACCCACGGGCCCTAACCTATTCTGCTACTGCTGACATTCATCATCCAAGAGTGAACAATTTGCCATTCTTTCTGTTCTGAAGAGTGAGTTGCAATGGTGACAGGAAGCCCAGCCTGCTGAAGATGTTACTCACACAGGAAGTGAAGATAGGTGTGGGAGGTGGTAGAATGGGGTAGAGGGATTACCCTGGAGCTTAAGGGGCACTGAACTGGACAAGACTGTTAGTTCTGCTGGGATGTTACACTCATGATCAGAATTCATCATGTCTCAAGAAAAGTACTCTTGGGAGTTGTTAATAAAAGAGCCATTTCTCCCAAGATCTTGCCCTCCCTCATTCTCATCAAAATCTAACAGAAAGAGCTAAAGATGGAGAACGAGGCAGAGAGGGAGGAAGGGAGAGAAACAGAAAGAGAGAGAGAAAGAAGGGGGGAGAGAGAGAGAATGGAAGGAAGAAAGGAAGAAAAAGAGAGAAAGGAAGAGGGAGGAAAGGAAGGAAAATTACTCCTCTAGGAAGAAACCTGATTGGATTTCTTTTGTGTTCTACTTTTCCTCAACACATACTGAACAATAAACATCCCTCACTTGAAATAGCCGTCTATCTGAGGTGTGATCAAAAAATACAGTGAATGCTAGAGTTAAAAATATATATATATTACACAAGAGGACTTCCAGAACTGCTTCAGAAAGTGGCAAGAATGATGGGATAAGTTTTCAAAGTCAGGGGGAGTAGTTTTTTGGAGGAGTTAATGGCAATGTGTCTTTTACTATAACAATTTTTCTCTTTAAACATTCACTGTATTTTTTATTTACACCTCTTATGTATTTCTCATATAGTCAGGCCGTTTCCTAACATGTAGAATGCCTGCAAAGGGCATGTCAGATATTTTAAGTGAGACCTGAGTGAATTTATTTTATAACCCATGGTTTATTTTAACACAGATCAGAGAATTGCCAGTTTTCTATTTAAATCAGTGACAAAAGTCCATTTTAAAAAATAAACATTTAGTGAAAGTAGTCAGTTTAAAGGAAAAAAATAATGACATGTCAAGATTATCTAAATGGTGCTGGAATGACTAAACTTTGGTAAACATTACATTAAGGAAACTATGGACATCAGGGGAGATGAATTGTATTTGTTTCATCTTTCATTGTTTTTATCCCTTCCCCCATTACCACACTTTGTCGAGCAGAGGTAATGTTATGTGCTCTCTACACTATTTCATTTCTCTCTTGAGGAAGATGACAAGCTCTTACTCTGTCCCTACAATCAGCTCTGTCATTAACTCTGGTCACTGAAATGGAGGCAGAGAGGGAATCTTCAATGCTATGTCTGATGGCAGATTACAGAGGGCCCAGCCAATGCTTGCTGCTTTTCAGCAGCTTCTAGTCTCACTAAAATCAACACCTAAGAACCTACGTCTACCACAAGGCCAGTTGATATACTAAAAGGAAAAAGAATCGGGGAACCCAGGGTTCACAGAGGAAAATGAAAATATAATAAAAGCAAAAACTAAAACTTAAGAGATAGAATGACTGTCTGGGTTCCCTTAGCTCTTGTCAGGGCCAGAATTTAAATACAAGGCATTTAAAATGGAGATCAACTGGACTAGCATATGCAGTCTGATTAGATTCAGAGATGAGAAAAAGTGGACGAGTTAAGGAGAGAAGACAAAGATGGCACCACAGTTTCTAGCCAACATGCTAGGACAAAAAAAAAAAGAATATTAATGTTAATTATGATAAAGAACACCTTATTTCAGGTTGAAAATAAATATTTCCATTTATAATGTGTGGATTTTAGGATACTGATGGGTCCCTGGTTGAAAATGGTACTTAGAAATTCAGATCTATGTATCAGAAAAGAGGTCAGACCGCAAAATAAAGATCTGGGAGTTGTCACTGGGCCAGTTTAACCAGTACTGTACAATCAGACAGTGGGTCAAAATCATTTAGGGAGAGCAGCAAAGTCCAGTGACAAGAGTACTGGTCACAATTCTTGAGACTTTCTTTTGTTTAAAGAGGTTGAGAAACCAAGAGACATCGTTGATAAGTTTAAAAGACAAAGAAACTATCAAAGAGCTAGATGGGCTCCTATTTAGACTAATTGTAATTCAGTAGCAATCCTTTCAGTGCCCATTAAGTCACTATGCTTCTTAAGTGGACGATTCTGTGTCTAAGATTCCTAAATAATTTTCTTCTATCCAGGAAAAACATCCTTCCTCTTATATGTATGATAATAAAGGACTGGAAGAGAGAAAAGTATGCATAGTCAATTTCAAAGACAGTTTTCCTTCTGGCTGCCCTTTGGGGCTATATATACACTGGAGACCAACTTTGATCAAATGAATTAAATGAGTTTAAACAAACAACTAGGCAAATCAGTAAACAAGTTTTCCCACTGAATTGCCCTAATTTACTTTCTTTCTTTCCTTCTTTTTTTCTTTCTTTCTTTTCTTTTCTTTCTTTCTCTTTCTTCTTTGCTTTTTGTTCCCCCTCTCCTTCCTTCCTTCCTTCCTTCCCTCCGCCCTCCCTTCCTTACCCTATCTCTCTCTTTGTTTCTATCTTTCTGTCTTTGTCTTTCTGTCCTTTCTTTTTCCTTTTCCTTTTCTTTCCTAAATTGGATAAATCAACTGTTTGGGCAGAAATGTCTCCAATCTTATCTTTTTCACTGTTCCCAGTACTAAGTTATGTTTGTTTTATCATATTGAAATTAAAATGTAGAGTAATTGTTTTTGTGGATCTCAGGATCACAGAACTGTAAGGGACCTTATGGGCAATTGCATCTAAAACTTCTTATTTTGTAGATGAGGAAAATGAGTCAGAGGAAAGCTAAAGTGTCTCATTTACACAGAGGGTTGGTAGCTGAACCACACCTGGAGTATAAGAGTCCTGCATTCAAGCTCAATACTTTCTCTACCACATCATGTTTCTCTTCCCACAATTTGCCCACAGCTTTACAGCTAGTATTATAGCCTCTTGTAAATAAGAATTCTACATATTTTATTTGTACCAATTCTGGTTATCAATATATAGAATAGCTAGATAGTCCTCTTAGGTCAGGTAGGTCTCTTACTTTAAATAGTCAGGTTAGGTCTCTTACTTTAAAGCCAGACCATGAAACAAAGTTAGACATAGGACATTCCCAGAGAAGCCAGGATCTAGATTCATAGATAGGAGGTTTTTGAGTAGAAGGATGGATAGAAGAGACAGAATCAGAGAAGGTCAATACTATTTTCTTTTATAAACCCTGAACCAATGAAATTGTTTCTTTTCTTACATTTACTCTAAGTAATTACTTTAGCAATGGACATTGTGGTACCAAGGCAGCAACAACTCGTGAACATGTATTATTAGAGGATGTAAGGTACCTTAAATCAAGTAGTGTTGAATTAAAGAGAAAATACTTAAAGAAATTCACACCTAGGCTGAGAGATTATATGTCAAGCTATAGCCTAAAGTGAATTTTTATAGCTAAGTTATAAACCTGTAGAAATACTGAGACACTTAACTGCAGTTGGCATCTTTACGATTAGATCAAGAGAAGTACCAACTATAGAAACTACCAAATTCACTCTCGCTGCAATTACACTGTAGTGCACGTCCCAGGAAATAAGGAAGAAAAACTGTGCAGAAAGAGAAACTGCATGCATTTCAAGCCATTGGATAAATAATAATAAAGAATGGCTTAAAACCAGGCCTAAGAGAAATAATGGGATGAGAGAGGAGAGTCAGGAAACCCAGGGGGTGGTAGGAGCAGAAGAAGGGAAAATATGAAAAGGGAGAGGAATTGGGACCATTTGAATATCAGAATAATCATTACATATTTGAACCTATTAAACACTGTTGAATAAAATAAGAATCCATGAATTAATACTGATATAAATTAATTAATACATAAAGAATGAAGCAAATGCTCTTCTTTATGATGGAATGCCAACTAATCAATTTAGAATGAATGATGAAACTAGAAGAGCGCCATTTGACAACCATTTTAGTAATAATTCATTCAGGTAAAAATCAATATACTGGCTAAAAATAGTGGGTAAAATTTGATGAGAAACAGGATATGTACATATTCACAAAGTAGCTCTTGATAAGATAGTTGTAAGTTATAAAGGCGAAAAGGATAGCATTACAGTGCAGAATCTTGCAGACACAACCTTAAAGGACAGATTGAAGTCTCACTTATGGGTAATAAGATAGACATCATGTGACTTTAGATATGATGCACCAAAGACACAACATCACTTTGGTGTTATCCCTCCCCCAGATGTCTTAATCTGAATTTACTCATGAGGACACATTTGACAAGCCCAAATTGAAGAATATTTTACAATATAACTAGTTGAAACTTTTTAAAACGTCAAAGACATTAAAGAAAAGGAAAAATGAAGGCAACATTCTATTATTTTATACTGCAGATTAAAGGAATCTAAAACTAAATATAATGTTTGATCCTGGATAGGATCCTGAATGGGAAAAATGAAATTTGATGTATATTTGAATAAGGTTTGTGGATTATATAACAATGTTATAACAATGAAAATTTCCTGATTGTGATACTTTTACTGTGGTTACAAAAAAAAAAAGAACATACTTGATTTTACAAGGAAGTATTTTTGAGGTTAAAGATTATCACATATACAATTTATTTTCAAATAACTCAGAAAATAAATTTATATTCAAAGAGAGAAGGGAGGAACAAAGGAATTGTGCAAGTGTGGTAAAATATTAGGGCAGCATTTAGGGGAGTCCAGTGAAGGATATATGAGAATTCTTTGTACTGGTCCTTCAATCCTTACATAGATGTGAAATGATTTCCAAACAAAAAAACTTTAAAGAAGGTGGAGATAGAGAAAGCAATAAATGGTGATCATAGAAAGAAGTGAAGAAAAGATGAGTTAAATCCAAATAAATAGAAAGGAGAAAATAATAGATAACCAATAGGAGAACAAAAGAGGAAAAGAAATATGTCAGCTCTCACAAAGAAAACTCTAGTTTTGTGTATTTACAAAGTCCATTTCAAGGTCCTCCAATATAGGAGGTTATAGACTCTTATGGACTTCAGAGTCTAAGAACTCCCTGATTTGATCTGGGAAATACATCAGGCAGGCATGTTAATTTTTTCTTGGGAGAGGTTTCTTGAATATCATTAGATCTGAAATGGTTGTCAACCTGCCCTCCAGATACCCACCCCTGCTCTCAGAGTTAAAGAATCAGGTGCTTATGTAGAAGACACTGTATTAATCTATTGCTTAATCTGCTAGACCCAATACCAGGTCTCCTCAATTGTCCCTTTCTTCTTCATACTTTCCTGTTGTTGTTGTTGTTAGGTGCCGTCGAGTCGGTATCCGACTCATAGTGGCCCTCATAGGGTTTTCAATGGCTGACTGTTTTGGGATTGCCTTGGGAGTGGATTGCCAGGTCCTTCTCCCATTTTTGTGGTGCTGGGAATTGAACTCAGGTCCTCAGAGACTGCAGTGCAGCACTCTACCAACTGAGCTAAAGCCCAGCTCATACTTTCCTAGGAAAGGAAAAAGGCTCTGTCCTATGTAGGAAAATAAGACTTGGAGGAGCCTGTCCTTGACCTCTATGGAGCCAGCTTGTGTGGAGACATTTGGAAATATTTGTCTCTTTTAGAGTTTGCCAATTAACCTAGTCGATGTCAAAGGCAGGAAAACCAGAAGCAATATCACACTTCGTTAGTCAGACTTGTGCCACTATAACAAAATATTTGAGATATAAGAGGAAAGGTCTAGTTTGGCTCACAGCTTTGAAGATTGTAGTCCACGACTCACTGGCACCATTTGCTCTGGGCCTATTGCAAGGCAGCACATCATGGTGGGAACATATGGAGGAACAAAGTTATTCATCTCATGGCCAAGAATTGAAAAAGGAAATAAATGATTAGGGTTCCACAATCCCCTTTGAAGGCACACCTCCAATGACCTAAAACCTCCCACTTAGCACTACCTTTTAAAGTTTCCATCACCTCCCAAAAGTGCCACTCTAGGGACCAAGCGTTTTTAACAGGTCGGCAGTTGTTGTTGTTGTTGTTGTTGTTGTTGTTGTTGTTGTTGTTACACGCTGTCAAGTCCAACCCATAGCAACTCTCATAGGGTTTTTAACAGCTGATTATTTCAGAGTGGGCTGCCATGTCCTTCTCTCATTTTTGTGGTGCTGAGTCTCAAACCCAGGGCCTCAGAGAGTACAGAGCAGGACTCTACCAACTGAGCTAAACCTCAGCCTATTTGGAGGACATTTAATATTCAAATCACAGCTATGATCAGAAAGGAAAATGACTTTCCTTCAGATGGCAGAATGTTATCCTTTGAAGGAATAGGCCATTGTCTTTGGCTAGTTCCTATGTCAATGTAGCCCCCCAAACGTGTGCTGGGGAAGAAAAAGTGTCCATGCAATATGGTTTTCTCTACCTCGCATCAGTTTCTCCAGTGTTCTAGACAATGCAATAGGATAGACATTTCTGAAAGAAAAGGAAAATAATCCTTAAATAATGACCTCTGGTTCCTAGAGGCTGTGGTTACCTGAACAGAGCTACAGGCAGCAAATGTATCCTAAAATCTCAGAACAAAATCCTGAGCCTATCAATCATCATTCAAATGCCTTCTTGCTTCCTTCTCTTCTTCACTTTTGGCATGGACCCCCTTAAACAAAAATGGAATTGAGTGGAAAATTCCATAAATGGACAGCCATCACGCTTGGCTGGACAGATTCCACAAACAAATTGTCAGCATTCTTTTTTAGCTTTCTCCCATTACTTTCCTTTCTATTGAAGTCATTCTTAGGTATATGCTCTCTACATGGTGGTTCTAGATAATTCTGGGTTTACATAGTCTTTCATTAGGGTGGCTATACATCAAAATTTGGTCAGGACAGGTCCGATTTACCTTTATTGTGCCAACATGTTTATTAGTAGCATGGCTTTGCACTTTCAAACATATCCTCATCTGTAAGATAAATTGTTTGTTCATTCTATTCTTATATATTCTCATGATCTCAGGAAGAGAGATTATGCTGAACTCCATGCTGATGGCATAGAAAGTCTCTGGCCCTGCTAGTATTGCATAATCACCTCTGAATCAGTTACCATCTCCTAGGGGATGAGATATTCTGATTGGTCAGCTGGAGTTGTGCTCATCTCTGATGTTGATGGGTCAGGTCTGTATAATTAAAACGGGAAAGACTTGTTTTGCAAAGGCAAAGAGGGTGAGCAAACCAAATAAAAACATTAACTTGTGATCACAAGGGACTGGGATTTAGCTCAGTGGGCAGGGTGCTGTTTGGCACTCTCTGAGGCCCTGGTTTTGATCTCCAGCAGTGCAAAAACAAGAGAAGGACCTGGAAGCCTACTCCTGAAACAATCCCAAAGCAATTAGCCATTGAAAACCCAATGAATAGCAGAGAAAAACTGACATAGTGCTGGGCATGGCATGATATCAGGGAGTGTTTCGTTCTGTTGTACATAGGGTCAAAATGAGAGAGTGGGACCCAAGTCAATGGCACCTAACAACAACAACAGCAGCAGCACTGATTGCCATATAACATGTGCCTCAAGCCCTCCTCAAGTTTCAAGGAACTAGTTGGCTAACTTTCATTTGTTTCAATTGTAATCATTTACCTGACCTAAGCAGCTAACTTCCAGAAGTCACAGCTTAGATATAGATGCAGATTTAGAGATATAGACGTAGGTATAGGTATATAGATCCCATTTTTATGTAGAAGGCACTTATGACCAGAGGAAATGTCCTCCAAATATCTTCTAAGGAATTACATTTCAAAAATATGAACTGAAATTGGTCATATGGTCAAAAATTATCTCCATAAACCATATGTCAACTAGTTTATTTCTCATAGTGATTTCATGACATAATTTTTTATCTCTTTGTTGCACTTGTAGAAATTGAGGCATCAGACTACATACCTTTTTGACCAAAATAATATAACTCAAATCCTAGTTTTATAACTTTTAATTCTACCATTTCTCTCTTACATCTGTGAAACCAAGTGCTGTTTTATTTTGCCCATTTATTTACCATTTTCTCCTCTGGTATAATATATTTTCATTGTAAAAGAATAAGAAAGGAAGCAGAGAGAGGAAACATAGGGAAAAAAGAAAATTAAGTATTTCATATTCTAAGTACTCATAGATAATCAATAGTAAGACTTCTAGTACCTTTTATTCTCAGCTTTTTTTATGGATCTGCTATGACTTAAAGGGACTGTCTCATAGTGACCCTATGAAATACAAAATGAAACACTCCTGAACACTGTGCCAGGCACACAATGTTTTTTGATGTTTAAGCCCATTGTTCCAGTCACTGTGTCAGTCCATCTAGTTGAGGGTCTTACTTTTTTTAATTGACTTTCTCCCAAACATGATGTTCTTCTCCAGGGATTGGTCCTTCCTGACTACATTCTGGAAATATGTAAGATGAAGTCTAGCCATCCTTGCTTCAAAGGAGCACTCTGGTTGTACTTCTTCTGAGATAGATCTGCTGATTCTTTTAGCAGTCCATGGTGTATTGCATATTCATCTCCAGCATCATAATTCAAAAGCATCAATTGTTTTTCTGTCTTCCTTATTTAATGTCAAACTTTCCCAAGCCTGTAGCTTGTGGCGTCCAATCCTGTCAGATCTCAGAAGTTAAGGAGGGTCGGGTCTGGTTAGTACTTGGATGGAAGACTGCCAGGGAAAATCAGGTACTGTAGGCTTGGGACAAGGACCTGGCGATCCACTCCCCAAAATCAGTCCACCATTGAAAACCCTATGAATGGCAGAGAAGCACTGACAATATTGTTTTGCCTGTTGTACATAGGGTTGCTATGAGTCAGATTCTGACTCCACCGCAACAACAACAAACTTTCACAAAAACATGATGCAGTTGAAAACACCATGACATGAGTCAAGCACACCTTTGTCTTCAGTGTGACATCTTTACCTTTCATTACTTTAAAGAACTCTTTTGTAACAGCTTTCCCCAATGCAATGCATCTTTTTATTTCTTGACTGCTGCTTTCATGGATGTTGATTGTAGAACCAAGTAAAATAAAATCTTGGACAACCTCAGTATTTTCCCCATTATCATGAATTTGCTTACTGACCTAGTTGTAAGGATTTTTGTTTTCTTGATATTGAGACTGTGTTCTTTGATCTTCATCAGTAAATGTTTCAAATCCTCTTCAGTTTCAGCAAGCAGAGTTGTGTTATCTTCATAATGGAAGTTGTTAATGAATGTTCCTCCAATCATGATGCCTTGTTCTTCCCCATAAAATCCAACTTCTCAGATTATTTGCTCTGGATAGAGATAGAAGAGATATGGTGAAAGGATACAGCCCTGATGCACACCTTTCCTGACTTTAAACCAGGCAGTGTTTCCTTGTTCTTTCTGAATGACTACTGATGTGCAGATTCCTGATGAGTACAATTAAGTGCTCTGGTATTCCCATTCTTCTCAATGTTATCCATAATTTATTATGATCCACATAGTCAGATGCCTTTGCATAGTCAATTAAACATAGATAGACATCTTTCTGGTATTCTCTACTTTCAGCTAAAATCTGTCTGCATCAGCAGTGATGTCCCTTGTTCCATGCCCCATTCTGAATCTGGCTTGACTTTCCAGTAGTTCCCTGTCTATAAACTGCTGCAGTTGCTTTTGAATGATCTTTAGCAAAATTTTACTTGTGTGAGATATTAGTGATATTGTCCAATAGTTTCTGCATGTGATTGGATCCCCTTTTTTGGGGATAGGCACAAATATGGATCTCTTCCAGTAAGTTGGCCAGGTAGCTGTTTTCCAAATCTCTTGGCATAAACAAGTGAGAACCTCCAGTGCTGCAATGGCACAAACATTCTATGAGAGGGCATGAAACAAGTTATGAACTAAATTGTGTCCCCACCAAAACTCACGTTTAAACACAAACCTCAATATGACTCTATTTGGAGATAAATCCATTAAGGAGGTAATTAAGGCCAAATGAAATAACAAGCGTTGGACCCCAATCAGTAGTACTGCTGTCCTGAAAGAAGAGACAAAATAGAAACAAAGACCACTACAGGAAAAGTTTCTATCTTAAACAGAACTAGAACCCAAGGACATATAGAAAAATACTACTAAGTAAAAGATAGAGAAGACTTAGGTGGGAAACTTAGATGGGAAGGGTGGGAGGGGGGAAGCATAGGGGAGGGTAAGGGGTAACCTACATGAATAATGTTTATCAAAATGCATACATGAAAATGTCACAATGAAAAGCATGTCAAAATGAATCACATTATGATGTACATTAAAAATTTCTAATAAAAAAAAAAAGAAGAGAACTGAAGTATGCGCACACAAAGGAAAGACCATGTGAGGGTACAGAGAGAAGGAGAGAAGCTGGCCATCTGTGGGTGAGGAAATGAGGCCTGGCCAAAACTCAAAATTGCTAGCACCTTAATCTTGGACTTTCAACTTCTAAAACTATGATGAAATAAATTTCTATTGTTTAAGTTGCTAGTCATTGGTATTTTGTTTTGGCCATGGAAGTAGAGTAATACAGAACATATTTTAAACAAAACTATGATTGTATTAAATATATATATATACATATATGTACATATATAATTTTGTTGCCTTCTTTTTTCACTCATCAGAATTTTTCCAAGAAGTCTTATCTTGTCTCTCTCTTTCTTTCTTTCTTTCTTTCTTTCTTTCTTTCTTTCTCTCTCTCTCTCTCTTTGTGGTACTGGGGGTTGAACACAGGGCCTTGCGCTTGCATGCTTTGCAAGTGCTGGACCACTGAGCTCCACCCTCAGCTCATGTTTTTACTTTTTGAGACAGGGTCTCAATAAATTCCACAGACTGTCTCTGGTCTTGAACTTGGCAGAACATCATGGCAGCAAGAACACCTCATAGCAGATGGGAAGCAGAGAGAGAGAGAATGTCTACACCAGCTAACTCCTTCCTTTTCCCACTTTTAATACATCTAGGTCCCCAGTCTATGGGATGGTGCTGCCCATGTTTGGGATGGGTCTTCCTTCCTCGGTTAATCTTTTCTGGAAACATCCTCATAGGCACACCCAGAGGTGTGCTTTACTAATTTGCTAGGTGCTTCTCAATCCATTGAATTTGGTAATCAAGATTAACAGGTACAGAAACTTTCAGCCCTTCCCCACCTGCCTTGCCTTATGCATGTATTGTATTTGGCTGTTATACCCTTGATAATAAATCTGCAGACATGAGGAAAGTATTTCCTTGAGTTCTGTGAACCACTCTAGCATTCGAACCCAAGGTGATGTTCATGAGGTCCCCTGATTTAAAGCTGGCCAGACAGAAGTACAGGTGAGAGGCTACTGCTTGCAGGGACATCTAACTGGAATGTGTGTGTGTAAGGTGGTCTGGGGGGACTGAGCCCTCAGCCTGTGAGTTCTGAGGTTAACTCCAGGTAGATAGTGTTAGAATGGGATTGAATAAGATGACACTAGGTTGTTTTGTGTTGAAGAATTGGCTGCTATATCGGAAAACTCTCCCTCTTAGGCACACATGTACAACTGGTATCAAAATTGGTTGTTGAGAAAGAAAACAGGAAAAAAACCCTCTTGGTTTTTCTCTGTCTCCAAATATTCCTCTCTGAATTATTTAACCCATTCTATATCAGATGGGTTTTCATTTGAAGAGCAGCCAATTTTCCATCATAAAAAATACAATGAATTTATAGTAAACATCATTATAAATTAAAATTGACCCACACCTGTAATTTTATAATATATTCATACAGGTAAGGAAAAGTTAAAATTTTGACATAAATGCCTAATTGCTTCCCAAAATTATTGTGTCAAGTTTTATTTCTGCACCCATTGTTTCAGAATCCTTGTCTCACTGCACAATTCCCACCATTGAGTATAATTTCTTTGAATTATCAGTTTGAAGGGTGAATTTTTTGTTTTATTTGTGTTTTAATGTGCACTTATTTTGTTGTTAATTAAAGCAAGAATTTTTATATGTTCACTGATTACTCGATTTCTTTTATAACGTGTCAATATCCTTTTATTAAATTTGTAGGTTTTTTATATTTAAATGATTTCAAAGCATTATTTACATATTATAGATAGTAACTTAGATTCCATCTAATTTTTTATAATCTTTTTCTTATTTTTAATGTGACTTTAATGTACTTTTATGAATATTAAATCTCACCTTTCTCCAATTAAAGCCACAAATGTGCTCTCAGATAACCAAAGCTGTATTTCCTTCTACTCCTTTGGTGATTTCTGATGTCCACAAAAGGTCCTCTATGTGCTGCAAAACCTTGCTATAATTTGGTTCATTATCACAAAGATTTTAAGTTAGGATAGGTCAAAGCATATTCCATGAACTAAGCTTTGTTCAGTGGAAGTCTAATATTACCCAGTTAACCCATAACCAAATCCTAATTCAGTTCCCTAACTCCAACGTTGTATAGGGATACTATAAGGGTTTGAACTATCTAAGATAGTTCCAGAATTTCCAATTACTGAGACTAGGACTCAGCCCAATAATTTCAAAGCTTGTGATAAAATAGAAACATCATTTGAAATGTGCTGTTTTTATTTATTTATTTATTTATCTATCTATCTATCTATTTATTTATTTATTGCAGTACTAGGGGGTTAACTGAACCCAAGACCTCAAGCATGCTTTGCAAGTTCTTTACCACTCACTGAGCAGCACCCCTAGTCAATTTTTCACTTTTTATTTTTTTGAGGCAAGGTCTCGCTAAATTACACAGGCTGCCTGCAGCCTCAAAGTTGCAATCCTCCTGCCATGGCCTTCCAAGTCACTGAGATTACACGTGTGTGCTACTGTGTCTGGCAAAAAGTGTCATTTTAATCTGCCATGACAACATTCAGAGTCTTTGGCCAAGATCAATAATTAACTTTCTCACTGTTGCAGGGATTTTTTGTCTTTTGTTTTAATGCGAATCTGTGCCAAATATATTCTGTGTTTCTAAATCATCCAACTGTGATGTGAAAATAATATATATTAACTTTATTGGATGGAATGAAGAAAACTATACAAACTGGGTCAGTCTAAAAGAGGCCTGTGGTAATTTTATGTATTAATGTGCCAAGTTTTGCATCAAATCTGAAATCCTACAGATTCAGTTTGTTTTGCATGCTTCCCACATATTTAAAAAATTACAGCTAGACTTCTTTTCCCCTGCCTTTTTTATGATTGAACAGACATCATCACATTTGAAAGGAATGCTGCTTATGTGGATGACATCGCAGAGAAGAGTGAAAAATGAGGAGGGGTATAGTACTTGGGTGTATTTAAAGTACCTTGGTTTATAATTTAGTACATTTCTGTTCAAATTCAGCAGATGCCATGAAGTCTTGGGTGAGCTGCTCTAATTCTCCCTCCTTAATTTTTACTCATGAAAGTGCAATAAAACCTTCAAACTTCATTGAATAATGAAAAAATCATGTGAAAGCACTAACTACACTTGCTACCTATAGAATCTGTGAGAGCAGAATGTGTCCTGCAAATAGGTTGTGTTTAGGCTGCAATGCCCTTGAAAGCAGAATGAGTCTGAGTACTTTGGACAAGATACTTACTTCCTATCTCACCATGGTTGGATCTTCTTACTGTCTTACACCCTTCCAACATTATTCACATCACCTCTTGGTCTCTGCAAACCTTTGAGGGTGAAACATGTTGCTGTTCAAAGTGCAAGGGTAAAGATCAACTGCATATAGGTGTTTGTCTGAAATAACAGTGTCCTGAACCTTAACCCAGACCTCTTGAATCAGAATCTCTGGAGGATGGCGACTAGGAATTGGTGCTTTTTAAATAACAACTGCTGGACAAATGTGAAATACTGTGATTTTTCATCTTTAAGAGAGCAACTGTGATGCATGCACAGGGTCTTCAGGGAAATTAAAAACATTCACTTTCGTAGCCACAGGCAGAATGATCTAGAAGTCTCTAGCTTGGAATCTTGTCTAATTGTATATTTTTCATGAATAACATTAAACATGAATAGGAATAGGCTTGGGAAATTATTCAGTCTTCTTCAGTTTTTCTCCCCAGTAACACAGGAGTTGTATCCTTAAGATTTTCCTGCTCTAATTTCTATGACCCTCATGAGCAGTCTCCTTTTGAGATTGTAAGAAAGTATGTACTCCACACCACGATCAATACATGACAAACTGTGTTAGAATCTTTAGATGCATTGTTTAAGAATATATTGATTATGCCCTCTGTGGTGGACAGCTGTTATTTTGCCTTCCTAGCATCTCTTTTCTCTCTCTTTTTTTCTTTTCTTTTCTTTTTCCTTCTTCTTCTTCTTTTTTTTTTTTTTTTTTTTTTTTTTGTGAAAATAGACTCCCCATCGGACTTTGGGGAACCATCAGTCAAGGTGGGACTGTTAATGAAGGTCCCTTGGCCCCTTGGCCAATCAGATGTTTTCTTCTTGGAACTGGCTCCCTGGATGGTAAGACTTAGGGCAATAAACAGGCAGAGCTCATCCACCCAGAGGGCAGCACCATGAAGAGGACTTCCTCACAGCTGTGCCATGCCTCTGTCCTTTCCTGGACCAGTTCTTCAGTCTTTCTTTTTATTTTATGGGCCACTCTAGATCTTTTCAGTTAACACATTTTTTTTTGCCACCCGAGTTAGCCAGTGACAGTTTCTGTTACTTGCAATCAAAGAAATTTAATTCATCTTTCTGGAAAATTCTTGGCTGCTCCCTCCCAGCACTTACACACTAGCATCAATGAAGGCTCAAGGCAGGAAAGGGGCTTGAGAAAGCTCACCTGCAGGAGAATTTTACCTTCCCAGCTGTGGCCTTGATTTCGCCTGGCTTTATAATTCTTGTTCAGCTCCCCTGATGCGGTCTGACAGTTTGAGGAGTACTGTTTCTCCATGATAAGAAAGTATTTGCCTTAGGGAGGAGGGAGAAGATTGAATGGAAGTGTTTTATATTCACTTGAACCACAATTATTTTGCTGACACAGGGCAAGGTATTAACAGGGTTTTGCTGTTGGGGAATTAAAAGCCATTTGGCCTATTCCTTGTTTGGATGTTTCTCATTTTTAATAGTGTGGCTTAAATGCAGTAAGATGTGGTTAAGAAAAACAATGAAAATGTGCACCCTGACCTACAGAACTATTAAATTCCCACATGATTGTGGATTGTGGCATTTGGGGAATATTCATTTGAAAGGCCTCCACCTTCAGGTTTCTAGCTTCCCTTCCTCCTTTTCCTTCTTTCTCAGGCCAGGTATTCCATCCTGTAGCATCAGGTCTTTTCCCTAGCTATGCATTGCATTCAAATCATTTGAATAGATTAACAAAACATTTTCCCCTTACCTTCCACAGAGACACTTGTTTAATTGGTAAAGGGAAATGGTATGTGCATTAGTATGTGCATTGCTGTTGCCAAAATACCTAGCAGAACAACTTAAGGAAGAAGGATAGGTTTATTTGGCTCCTGGTTCAGAGGATTCCAGTCTGTAGTGGTGGGAAGGCATACCTGCAGGGCCTATAGCAGAGGACTTCACAGCATGGCAACAGGAAGCAGAGAGACCTACCAATACCTGGGCAGGTAACATTTAAAGGCCCACCCCCAGTGACCTACTTCCATCAGCTAGGTCCTACCTCCTGAAGTTCCATAGTCTCCCTAGACAGCACCAACGCCTGGAGGCCACATTTAAACATGAGTTTTGGGGGCAATTTTATATTCAAACCACAGCAAATGGTCTAGGTATCAAGAATTATATAGCACTGCACATGATTCTAAAGTACAGTCAAATTTGAAAATCCGTGTTCGATCTAAAAGCTTGATAAATACGATCTAGGGACCAAATCCTGCCTTTGGGCAGTTTGTAAGTAAGCTTTCATTACAGCACAACCACGCTCCTTTTACATCTTGCCTATTGGTACTTTCTTGCTACAATGGCAGAGTGAATCGTGATAGAAACCTTATTGTCCACAAAGACTGCCTCCTAAAATTAAGTACTTGGCCCTTTTCCATAAAGATGTTTTGAACTTTGCTCTGGAAAAGTGGTTCTCAAACTTGTATATGCATCAGCCCCATTTGTAAGGCTTATGACACCACATTGCTGGGCCCCAGCTTCAAAAGTTCTTGTTGAGATCTGAGGTAGTCCTGACGTCTTTCAGGTCATTAAGTCAGAACTAGGACCAAGCAATTTGCATTTCTCACAAGTTTCCAAGGGGAGCAGATACTGCTGATCTGGCATCTCACTTTGAGAACCACTACTCAAGTCATGCTTCTCAAAACTTGATTGCCTATAAATCACTGAACGTGATTCTTATCAAAACAAAGATTCTGATTTAATCACTTTGGAGTTAGACCTGAGAGTCAACATTTCTAACAAACTCCTAGCTCAGGCAGATGCTGCTGGTCTGTGGACCACATTTTGAATAGCAAGACATCAAACATTCTTCTGAGTTGCAAAGTCAGAAGAATGTTTGTTCTCTATGTTCTCTCTGCTTAAAATGTCCAATTTCCACCCATTTCCAAGCTTTATTTCCCCTTCCATGAGATGATACCCTAAGTGCTTTTAATTACATTAGAACCCTATCAATGCCTTTTATATAATGCCTTTTCACTTTTTCTTTTATGCTATAATTGTTTGTGATCTACTTATTCCATTAGATGGAAAAGTACCTTAGGAAGTGCTTTAGATGTTGCAAGAAATAAATGAAGTGAGGATCAAAGGTAATTGGACTGATGGCATTCTCATAACAGTTTTCCCCTCTTCATTTCAAGCAGGTGACAATGGCTTGGAGTTCCCTTGCATAAGGAGAAGTTTACCACACAGTGGACAGCTGAGGATGCTTAGACTCAAGAATGTCCTATCACATCCAAAAGCCTGAAATCATTGAAGGGCCTACATTAAATGACCCAGGGAGAGTGTGAGAGATTGGAAGAGTATGAAAAGGAGAAGATAGCTTTTCTCTCCCAGGCTGGTAAGGGAGGCAGTGGGGACATATGTGCTCTCTCTGGCAAGAGGTGGGGACAAGAACTCAAATAGTTGGGTGGCATCCCTGGAAAGACTGGATGTGGGACAATAGGGTCCCAAGGATGGTAGAAGAACAGAGAGTTACGTGGATTCAAGGGATATCAGGTGTTTCTAGTGCTGTTGTCTATACTGACCATGGTGGCTTAGAGTGAATATGTCCTTTCTCTACAATTCATGCACCAGAAAACGTCTCAGATTCTCATAACAGCCTAAGAGAAAATCTGATATACTACCATTCAGGGATCTAGGGACTTGGGATGAAATTTGAACTGACCTAAATAAACCCCAATCATATCATAAGGTTGTGAAAACTGGATGTTGAATAAAGGAGACAGAAGAATTGATGCTTTTGAATTGTGGTGCTGGAGACGAATATTGGATATACTGTAGACAACCAAAAGAATCATCAGGTCTGTTCTAAAAGAAGTGCAACCAGAGTGTTCCTTGGAAGCAAACATGGCTAGACAGTGTCTTATATATTCTGGACATGTTGTCAGGAAGGACCAATCCCTGGATAAGGACATCATATTTGGGAGAGTGTCAGGTCAATGAAAAAAGTAAGACCATCAATTAGATGGATTGACACAGTGACCAGAACAATATGTTTAAATAAAGAAAAGATCGTGAGCCTGGAACAGAATTGGGGAGTGTTTTGTTTTGTTGTGCATAGGGTTGCTATTAGTCAAACTTGACTAGATGGCACCTAACAACAACATTTCATTATATATTTCTAACATTTCTTCACTCATATATATATATATATATATATATATATATATATATATATAATATATATATGTATGTATGTATTACATTTAAACAAAGTTGAGATCAGACTATATATGCTATTTTGTAACCTATTTCACTAAATATTAAGAACTTTTCTTGTCATTAAAAATTTAGCACATGGTTTTCAACAATAATCCATTTCAAAGTAGAACTAATCTCTAAATGTTTCAAATAATTTTATGATAATGTATTTATAGGTAAAATTTGGCCACGTTTCTGATTAGTTTCCTTAAGCAATATTTTGTCAGGTATGCATGACTATGGATCATAGTTCATAAAGTCAGATTTAGAAACTATATCACACTTGTATGGTTTCTTTGTTATTGTTAGGTGCCAACTAGTCAGAGCCGACTCAGAGCAACTCTATGTAAAATAGATCAAAATACTCCCAGATGCTGTGCCAGGCACATGATCTTATTTATGTTGAAGCCAATTATGGCAGCCACCATGTCAGTCCATCTAGATGAGGGGCTTTCTTTGTTTTGTTGACCTGAAACTCTCCCAAACATTATATCCTTCCCCAGGAATTGGTCCCTCCTGACAACCTGTCCAAAATACAAGATGCAATTTAACCATTCTTGCTTCCAAGAAGCACTATACACTTCTTCTAGAACACTTCTTCTTCTGGTAGTCCAAGACATACTCAATATTCATCTCCAGCACCATAATTAAAAAGCATCCATTCTTTTCCTGTATCCCTTATTCAATGTCCAGCTTTTACAACCATATTCCATGACTGAAAATACCATGACATGAGTCAAGCACACCATTGTCTTCAATATGATGTCTATACTTTTCAACATTTTAAAGAGGTCTTTTATAACAATTTTTCTCAATGCAATACATCTTTTGATTTCTTGACTACTGCTGCTGTGGCTGTTGATTGTAGAAACAAGTGAAGCCATATCTTGGACCTCAGTCTATTCCCCATTTATCATGAAGTTGCTTACTGACCTAGTTTTAAGGACTTTTGTTTTCTTGATGTTGTGGTACAATTCATATTGAAGGCTGTTTCTTTGATCTTCAATAATAAATATTTCAATTCTTCCTCAGTTTCAGCAAGCAGAGTTGTGTCATCTGCATACCACATGTTAATGAATCTTCCCCCAATCATGATTGTTGTTGTTGTTGTTAGGTGCCGTTGAGTCAGTATCCGACTCATAGCGACCCTCATGGGGTTTTCAATGGCTGACTGTTTCCGGATTGCCTTGGGAGTGGATTGCCAGGTCCTTCTCCCATTTTTGTGGTGCTGGGAATTGAACTTGGGACCTTAGAGACTGCAGCTCAGTGCTCTACCTACTGAGCTAAATCCCAGGCCCCAATCATGACACTGAGTTCTTTTTCACAAAGCCCAGCTTCCCAGATTATTTGCTCAGCATAGAGATTGAAGGGGAATGGTGAAAGGATACAGCACTGATGCTTGACTTTGATTTTTTAACTTTAAACCAGGCAGTGTTTCCTTATTCTGTTCAAACAACTGCCTCTTAGTCTATGTACAAATTCCTGATTGAGCATAATTAAGTGCTCTGGTATTCCCCTTCTTGCCAATGTTATCCATAATTTATTATGATCCACACAGTCAAATGTCTTTGCATAGTCAATAAATCATAGATAGACACCTTTCTGATATTCTCAGATTTTGGCTAATATTCGTCTAACATCAGCAATAATGCCCCTGGTTCCATACCCTCTCCTGAATCTGGTTTCATTTTCCTGTAGTTCCCTGTCTGTGCAGTTGCTTTTGAATGATCTTTACCAAAATTTTAATTGCATGTGATATTAATGATTTCATTCAATGACTTCTGTGTCCAATTGGATCCCCTTTCTTGGAAATAAGCTCAAATTTGGATATTTTCCTGTCAGTTGGCCAGGTAACTATTTTCCAAATCTCTTGATATAAACAAGTTGGTACCTCCAGTGATGTATTTGTTTGTTGAAACATCTCTATTGATACAACATCAATTCCTGGAGCCTTGTGTTTTGCCAATAACTTCAAGGCAGCTTCTATTTCACCCTTCAGTACCATTAGTTTCTCATGATATGGAACCTGTTGAAATGGTTGGCCATCCACCAATTCATTTTGGTATGATGAGTCTGTGCATTCCTTATATCATCTTTTGATGTTTCCTGTGTTCTTGAATATTTTCCCTATAGAATCCTTCACTATTGCCACTCAAGGATTGAATTTTTCTTCAATTTCTTAAGCTTAAGAAAAACAGAATGTGTTCTTCCTTTTGGTTTTCTATCTCCAGCTCTTTGCACATGTTATTATAATATTTGATTTTGTCTTCTTGAGGAGCCCTTTGAAATCTTCTGTATAGTTCTTTAACTTCATCATGTCTTCCTTTTGCATTAGCTGCTTATTGTTCAAGGGCAATTTTCAGAGTCTCTTTTGACATGTAATTTGGTGTTATCTTTTTTCCTGTCTTCTTAATAACCTTTTGCTTTCCTGATGAATGATGTCTTTGGTGTCGTGCCACAACTCATCCAGTCTTTGATTACTAGTGTCTAATGCATGAAGCCTATTCTTGAGGTAGTCTCTGAATTCAGGTTGAATATACTCAAGGTCATACCTTGACTCTCATACACTTGTATATGAACAGTTGATGGTCTGATCCATAATCAGCACCTAGTTTTGTTCTGACCTTTGATATTGAGCTTTTCCATCATCTCTTTCTACAAATGTAGTCAATTTGGCTCTTATATATTCCATCTGGTGAATTCCATGTGTACAGTTGCCATATCTGTTGGTGAAAAAAATGTATTTGCAATGAAAAGGTCACTGGTCTGACAAAATTCTGTCATGCAACCTCCATCATCATTTCTGTCACCAAGGCCATATTTTCCAACTACTGAGTTGCTTTCTTTTTTGCCCAATATTTGCATTCCAATCTTTAGTAATTATCTGTAGATTCTGATTACATGTTCAGTGTATTTCAGATTGCAGAATCTGGTAAAAATCCTCCCTATGTTCATTTGCAGCCTTAGTGGTGGGTGTATAAATTTGAACAATAGTCATATTAACTGTCTTTCCTTGCTGGTGGTGGTGTTAGGTGCCATCAAGTGGTGTCTGACTCATAGCAAGCCTCATAGGGTTTTCAATGGCTGATTGTTTTGGGATTGCCTTGGGAATAGAATGCCACATTCTTCTCCCATTTTCACAGTTCTGAGAATCGAGCCCAGGACCTCAGAGATTGCAGAGTGGCACTCTACCAACTGAGCTAAGTCCCAGCCCTGTCTTTCCTTGTATGGATATTATTCTATCACTGACACCAATGTACTTCACAATAGATCTTGAGATGTCTTTTTTGATGATGAATGCAACTCTATTTCTCTCTAATCTGTCATTTCTGGCATAAGAGACTGTCGGTTCTTCCTGGGATTTCTCTCTCTCTGTGTTGTGGGTGGAAGCAAGAGGTGGGTACCCTGATGCTGCACTCTGATGCTGCACCCAGTGGTGAGGTTTTGGCTGTAGAACGCAGCATCATGCACAGGAGAGAAGGATGGTTTTATTCACAAAGGAGGAGAAATGAATGGAGGATTAGGGAGAGGGGAAAGGGGAGTTGGAGAAGGGAAGAGATCAGCTGCTATCTCTACCATTGGGGCAGAGCCTCCTGGATGTTGTTACTCTTCCAGCTCATAGCTTTTGCCACTTTGGGGGCCCTGAGCTTAACTCCCGGAGTCTTCCCTCAAGTGGAGGATAGCCGGCATTGTAGAGGTTGGGGTTGGATAGAGGTGGCAGGCGGGTTGAAGTATGATGAAGGCAGGTCAGAGGAAGGCTGAAGGCTAGGCTAGGCAGACAAGTAAATGGGCCTTGGGAACCTAAGGAACTGCAAGGACTTGGTGATCTTATTTTGGTTGGTGTTCAGAATGGTTGCTGAACTCTCAGCTCCAAAGTTTATATGGCCTGATAGCCAGCCAATCAGGGGAACAAAGTTAGATCAGAAATGACCAATCGGGCACCAGGGGGTCTTTAGATGCTACCATATCTTGGGTGCTATCCTGGCCTACCCGATGGGAAGGGGGAAGAGTGAGATACCTGAATGTATAGCAAAGGTGACCTGTTGTTATCTTGCCCCATAGGATTCCAAGTGGGCTAGATGAGTTCCTGGGACTGGCCATGTTTGGGGTACTTTCTACCCCCCTGGGAATCCCAACAATAGACTATATGATTATCTGATTCAAAATGGCCCATATCACTCCAGTTCAGCTCACTGATGCCTAGAATGTTGATGTTTATGTGCTCTATATCCCTTTTAATGATTTCTAATTTTCCTAGGGGCTGAGATTTAGCTCAGTTGGTAGAGCACAGCTCTGCAGTCTCTGAGGTCCCGAGTTCGAGTCCCAGCACCGCAAAACGGGAGAAGGATGTGGCAACACACTCCCAAGGCAATCCCGAAACAGTCAGCCATTGAAAACCCTGTGAGAGTCACTATGAGTCGGACTCAACTCAACGGCATCTGACAACAATTTTCCTAGATTCATACTATATACATTCCACATTCCAATTTTTAATGGATGTTTACAGTTGTTCTTACTCATTTTGAGTTGTGCCACATCAGCTAATGGAGGTCCTTGGGCCTTTACTCCATTCCTGTCATTAAGGTTTACTCTACTTTGAGGAGGCAACTCTTTCCCAGTCTTCTTTTGAGTGCCTTCCACCCTGGGGAGCTCATTTTCCGGAACTATTTCTGATAGTGTTTCTTTGCTATTCATAGGATTTTCAATGGATAATTGTTTTGGGAGTGGGTTAGCCATGTCCTTCTCCCTAGTTTGTCTAAGTCTGGAAGCTCAGATGTATCCTGTCCACCATGGGTGACCCTGCTGGTATCTGTAATACCAGTGGCATAGCTCTCAGCATCACAGCAACATGCAAGCCCCCACAGTACAGAAAATAGACAGATATGTGGGGGATAATAATATGTTAACTCATTATTTCTGACTAGTCAGATTAAGTGAATTTTAGTTTTGTCTTTGTAGCTTTCTGAATTTTACACAATTTTGTCAGTAAACTGTATATATTACTTGATAGTAAAATTTAAGTTTATTTTAAAAATAACTTTGAGTCTTAAAATCAAAAGAATAAAACTCCCCTCATTTGGATGCCCCAGATATACCAATCTTCATGGTAGATTTAAGACTAACTCTCAATATATCTGACATTTTGCTTTTCTTTCCTAAGGTCATAGCTAATAGGCTTTTAAAAAGTTATGCAATGTAACTCACTATGAAAATTTTTGATAAGTACTACAGCCTCCTGTCTTCTCTAACATTAGAAACTCCAGTTTCTAGACTACCATACACATAGCTATTCTATTTGATTTCTTAAAACATAGGAGACTCCGTGCTGACAAGGTTGAGTCTGGTTCAAATCACAACCCTCTACTGAGTGTGTTTTATTAAACATCAATTACCTACCTCCAAAATGAAGTGGTAATACTACCTGTCTCAGGATTATTATGAAGATTATCATTCTGAAACCTTTAATATAGCTGTGTTGCTTCCATTCTCCTAGATTATAAATGACTCCTTCATGTTCATTTTCTTCTAATGTGCAAAATGGTGCTCATCCTCTAATCACCTAAAAGCAAATTAAATCCAAAATTACATAGTATAACTTACCCACCAAATTGGTACAGGGTATGGAGCAATTGGAATTCTAATAAAGTGCTAATAAACCTCTGGGTGTTGTAAATTAATACAACCTCAGTAGAAACAGCTTGGCATTCTCTAATAAAGTTGAGGACATGCATCCTCATAAGGAAATACATTGGTTCTACTTCTGATTTTGTGTTCTAAAGAAACATATATCTGTGAATCATAGCATGCATTGAGAATGTTTATAGCAGCAGTATTTGAAATATTGTTGAATTAGGAAAAGCTCAAATGTCCACTGATGAAAGAATGAGGAAAGAAATGTGGCATATCCATTCAATGGAATACTCTACAGCAAATGAAAAAGAATGAACTATAGATGCATGAATGAATGTTACAAGCAAATACAAAAGGAGTGAAACACAAATGAATGCTGGCAGGATAATTCCATTTAAGAAAAGTTTAAAATAAGCAAAATTAAACTGCATTTGGTGGAATATACAGGAACCAAATTGACTGCATGTATGCAAAATGGTGATGGAAAACCTCAATATCAGGAGTCAGAACAAGACCAGGTGCTGATTGTGGATCAGACTATCAACTATTCATATACAGGCTCAAGTTGAAACTGAAGAAAGTTAGAACAAATGTATGAGAGCCAAGGTATGACTTTGAGTATATTCTACCTGAATTGAGAGATCAACTCAAGAATAGGTTTGATGTATTAGACACTAATGATTGAAGACCAGATGAATTGTGACATGGGATGAAAGACATCATTCATGAGGAGAGCAAAAGGTTCTTAAAAAGACAAGAAAATAACAAACACCAAATTATATGTCAAAGAGATTCTGAAACTTGCCCTTGAATGTCAAGTACCTAAAGTAAAAGGAAGACATGATGAAGTTAAAGAAATAAACAGAAGATTTCAAAAGGCATCTTGAGAAGACAAAAATCAATTATAGTGACATGTGCAAAGAGCTGGAGGTGGAAAGCCAAAAGGGCAGAATATGTTCTGTTTTTCTCAAGTTTAAAGAATTGAAGAAAAACTTCAAACCTCAAGTGGCAATAGTGAAGGATTCTATAGGGAAAATATTAAATTACGCAGGAAACATCAGAAGGAGAAGTAAAGAATACACAAAGTCTTTATACCAAAAAGAATTAGTGAATGGCCAACCATTTCAAGAGATTACATATAAGCAACCAATAGTACTGAAGGATGAAGCAAACACCACCTTGAAGGAATTGGTAAAGCATAAGGCTCTAGGAATTGATGGAGTACTGATAGAGATGCTTCAACAAACAGATGCAGCACTGGATGTACTCACTTGTCTATACCAAGAGAGTTGGAAAATAGTTACCTGGCCAACTGACTAGAAGAGATTCATATTTGTGCCTATTTCCAAGAAATGAGATCCAATAGAATGTAGATATCATCAAACAATATCATTACTATCACATGCAAGTAAAATTTTGCTAAAGTTCTTTCAAAACTGACTACAGCAGTGTACTGACAGGAAACTGCCTAAAAGTCAAGCAAGATTCAGGAGATAGCATTGAACCAAGGATGTCATTGTTGATGTCAAAGCAAAGAAAGGCCCAAAGCAAAGAATATCAGAAAGATGTCTGTCTATATCTTATTGACTATGCAAAGGCATTTGACTGTGTGGATCACAACAAATTATGGATAATATTGTGAAGAATGGGATTACCAGAGCACTTAAATGTACTCATGTGGAATCTACACATGGAGTAGGAAGCAGTCATTCGAACAGAACAAGGAAACACTGCTTGGTTTAAACTCAGGAAAGGTGTGTGACAGGGCTATATCCTTTCATTTTACCTCTTCAATCTCTATGCTGAGCAAATAATCCATGAAGCTGGACTTTATGAAGATGAATGTGGCTTCAAGACTCATGAAAAACCTGTGTTATGCAGATGACACAACTTTGCTTGCTGAAAGTGAGAATTTGAAATATTTATTGTTGCAAATCAAAGAACACAGCCTTCAGTATGGATTGCACCTGAACATCAAGAAAACAAAAATCTTTACTGACCTGGGTCAGTATGAAGCTTTTTGATAAGTGGAGAAAAGATTTAGATTGTCCAAGATTTTGTTTTACCCTAGTTCTATAATCAACACCCAAGGAAGCAGAAGTCAAGAACTCAAAAGATGCATTGCATTGTGAAAACGTGTGGCAAAAGAATTCTTTAAAGTGTTGAAAAGTAAGATGTCACATTAAAGATTAATGTGTGCCTGACTCATGTCATGGTATTTTCACATGCTTATGAAAGCTGGATGTTGAATAAAGGAGACAGAAGTAGCATTGATGCTTTTGAATCATGGTGCTGGAGAAGAATATTGAATATACCATGGCTTGCCAACTGATTGAAGAGATCTATAGTAGAAGAAGTGCAACTAGAGTGCTCCTTGAAGCAAGGATGGCTAGACTGCATCTTGCATATTTTGGACATGTAGTCAGAAGGGACCAATTCCTGGAGAAGGATATCATATTTGGGAGAGTGGCAGATCAATGATAAAAATGAAGACCTTCAACTAGATGTATTGACACGGAAGTTACAACAATGGGCTTATACATAAAAATGATTGTTTTCATGGCATAGGGTCAGGGAATATTTCCTTCTGTTGTACATGGGGTTGTTATGAGTGAACCTGACTTGATGTCTCTTAACAACAACAAACTGCATTTTTAATAATATATTCAGAAGCATAAGTCCATATTTAGAAATATAAGAAAAATAATTTCTATTAAAATAGGATTGTGATTTACCTATAATGGGATAGGATAGGTATTGTGGTAAAGAAGAAAAACACATTAGTCTTCTGGATTCCTGCCAATATTCTATTTCTTTGGTTGAAGTTACACAATGTTTGTTTCATACTAATTTATGATACTGATATTTATAACATATTTACTTTTCTGTCCAAGGATTATATTCCATATTTTAAAACATTTAAAATGTATTTGGAGGGATTCTAGGAATATAATTTTCTGAATGCATCCCTGCTGTTCTCCAATCTTAATTCCTATCTAACAGGTTTCTCCCCTGAATCTATCTGGTACGCAGGCAGGAGATGTAGGGTAGGAGCATGCCTTTGTCTCTATAGATCCAGACAGAAATTTGAGGCCAACCTTTTTCTTCTGGCCTTGGGCTCAAGGAGAATTTTGGAACATAAATCAGTACATCATGATCTTGGAGAAAACACTAGGGCTGGAAATCTATGGCATTCCCAGAAGCAAGGTGCTTGCCCATAAAAGCATTTCAGGGAGATTTCCCCTTGTTCCTCCCTGATAGCATCGATGGGGTATTAACTACCTGCTATAGGTCTGCAGGGATGGGATTTAGCTCAGTTGGTAGAGCCCCACTCTACAGTCTCTGAGGTCTAGAGTTCTATTCCCAGCACTGCAAATATGGGAGAAGGATATGGCAATCCACTCCTGAGGCAATCCCAAAATAATCAGCCACTGAAAACCCTATGAGGGTTGCTATGAGTCAGACACAACTCAAGGACACCTAACAACAACAACAATAGATCTGCAGCCGTACCAATGTGGTGTCCAATGCCATCAGATCTCAGAAGCTAAACAGGGTTAGGCCTGGTTAGTACCTGGATGGGAGACCGCCTAGGAACACCAGGTGCTATAGGCCTGGGAGAAGGATCTGGCAACCCACCCCCGAAACACAATCAGCCATTGAAAACCCTATGAATAGCAGAAAACACGGACAACAGTGTTTCTCCTGTTGTATGTAAGGTCATTATAAGTCAGATGCCTACTCCATAGCACCTAACAACAACAGGACTAGACACACAGGTAGAGATATTTTTATGTCTTACCACCTCAAAGAGTGAGTACTTCATGAACTCAGCAAGAGCCCTCAGGTAGACAAAGAAAACCTAAAATTCACATAAGGAGTTCTAGTAATGAGAGAGGAAGAATGCTCAATACCCCAAAAAAGGTGGTACTTAATGAAAACAGTTGCTAAGACAGATATAAAACTCCTGAAAAAATACAACAAAATCAATGAAAGCACCCAGGAGGTTCTATCTTTGAAGTACACATTTAACTCATAAATTGAACGAGAGAATTACTATCAAGTGGAATATGTATGTCAAAACATAGCAAAAATACAAAGAAATAGGTATCATGAGGAAAAATGTAGAAGACTTAAAAGATAACTAAACAACTACATTGTGTGCCTGTATCACAATCTGTTTATCTGTTGCTGGTCATTTGGGTTGCTGCTAGTTTGGGACTATTATGAATAAAGTTGCTATGAATATTATTGTAAAGAAGATGGCTAGCTGGGTGCGGTGGCGCACACCTATAATCCCAGAAGCTTGGGAGGCGGAGGCAGGAGGATTGCAAGTTCGAGACCAGAGGCAGTCTGCGTAACTTAGCGAGACCCTGTCTCAAAAAGTCAAAAAGTAAAAAAAAAAAAAAAAAAAAAAAAAAAAAAAAGAAGATGGCTAAACATGAATAACAGAAGATCTGTTGCTGTTGCTAGGTGCTGTTGAGTTGTGTCCGAGACATAGTGACCCTCATAGAGTTTTCAATGGCAGATTGTTTTGGGATTACCTTGGGAGTGGGTTGCCATGTCCTTCTCCCATTTTTGTGGTGCTGGGAATCGAACTCGGGACCTCAGAGACTGCAGAGCGGCACTCTACCAACTGACTTAAATCCCAGCCCCTAACAGAAGATCTAGAAGATGGAAAAAACAAGATGGAAGCAAAGTAGTATTTAAATCCCTTTGGTGAAAGCAATTGAGTCTGAAGAGTAGAAGTCCTCATTAAATTATTTGATAGGAAATAACAAGATGTTTTGCAGAGAAAAATAATCATTTTGGCATGGAATAATGTCTACAGATGATTGAAAGAGAAGGACTTACCAACATTCAACTACCAGGAGTTTGGGGAAGATGTTTGTGTATATGAAAGAATTCAAAGAATTTACTGCCCATATGCCCCACTTGAGGACATCATCATCATAGAACTAAATGAATCATAATAGAGTACTCAAGATAGAAAATTAAAAGGAATAAAGCAATAAACTTCAAAAAAATACATAATAAAAAAATTGCCTAAGTGCAACTTTTTTGTGCAATACATGACCTATGCAAGGAATCTTAAAACATGGAGTCATATTTCAAAGGAAGATCTAGTAATTAATTGAAATTAAAAGTGTTAAACTGTCTTAGCAACACCTGAATTGTCCAGGTAAGTAGGAATGGGAAAAGAGTAAAGTGTTAGCAGACCAACCAGAGAGACAACAGATCTCCCTGAGGGGGGATGTAGGGTTGGGAAGGGAAGGATTTTCATGAAATAGAAAATTATGAATCTGGTGAGGAATTCAGGAAAGAGAAATTAACAACCAACGAAATGGAAAATGCAATTAGTTGTCCTTCTAAATTAATGAATGCAAGTGGGGATATAGGAGTTAGTATAATTCTCTTTATGAAACTAGGAAAAGGTAAATAAATAATCAATGCTTAATTTAAAAAAATGTATACCATAAACTTTGCATTTGCAAAATGAACAAAAATTTTGGCTCTGAATTTTTTTGTACTTTTATGTCGGTCCTAATTTTCCCAGCCAACTTATTCTATTTTTTGAGTCTATGTGGTTTTATAAATTGCCTTAAGTATGTTTTTAACAGAATGTAATACATATTTTGAAAAAATCTTTTTAAAAAAGATGTGATAAACTTTTTTCCTTTTTTAAAAGAAGGGCCTACATACAAATAAAGTTGGAGACAATGTAACAAAAAATAAAGAAGTTTGAGGAGAAGTGAAGGGGAAAAGAGATAATGAGAAAACAAACAAGAAAAAAGTGATAATCGCAAACTCAGATAATTTAGGTTAAAAATTCTAGACAGAATAAGATATGATCATTATATGCCTTTAATGTATCAAAATACATAATATATAGAAGGTGAATAGAAGCAAAAATGTATTAAAATGCAAGTAAAATTTAATTCAAATACAATTATAGTTGACTTTTCAATCTGACTGTCCTAGAATTGAATAGTTAAATTAGACAAAAAAGGAGGACATAACAGGAGAAAACTAAATAATACAATTCTATATCTTTTAAATAGAAAAGTACATCTTATATGTGTTCATAAAATATTTATAAAAATTGGTTATCTGCTTGACCAAGGAAACTGCATAGGTTCTGTTCTATCATCAAAATATGATGAAGTTAAGAATCAGTAATTTTTAAGACAGACTCAAATGATAACTTATAAAAGACCTTGGATCAAAAAAGAACTTAAATCTGGAATTATAAATGATCTACAGAAGGGTAAAAATGAATACAAGAGCTGAGGTTTTGCTGCCAGATTCCTGGACTCATGCTCCACAGCTACCTACTCACGCTCCCTACCTCTCCCTGATAACATCTGCAGCAAGACTGGTGTGTTGTCTAATAAGCTACAGTTCCCCAGCGTTGCCCTATCCTGCCTTTGACATTAGAATGACTCTTATTTTTTGGCGATATTTCTCAGCAACTCCAGAAATGGTGGCTTGAAAGAGAGAACCTCTCTGTCATTGACAGATACACATCCATTCATACAGCATGAATGGGGCAAATTTTCTAAAGGAGTTTACTGGAGTTTAGCCTGGGTTTGATTCTCAATAAAGCTTGGCTTCCTCTCCTCACACCCAAACTCCCTCCCTCCCAGGCTCTGTCTCATCTCCAGGAATAGAGTGTTAACCTATGCAACTGGCTTTGCTCTGTGCAACATGAAGTGTCACCCACGAACGCAGTGTACAAGGCGGCCACGAAACGAATGAAAAGAAGTCCAGGAATTCAGTTAATTAACCACATCAGTTTCTTAACGTGATCAATTTTAATTAAACTGAATTTTAATAGAGATCTGTGTAGTCTGCAGAGACCAATTGCTAATTCTACAAAGCATGTGCTGCTTTTCAGTTCAGATTTGCTCCCATCTAATTAATATGGATAGAGCATTAAGCCTTTTTGGACTCTGGTGGTTTTCATTTCATGACTATTAATGATTTTAATGAACTGGACTAATTCAGTAGTTTTCATCCCAGTGTTTCAGGGCTTTGTTCATCACAAATTTCAGGTTTATAATTGGTTTCCAGGTCTTAACAGTGGTCATTGATCAGCTTCAGCAGTTCCTTTTACAACTCGGTAGGCACCAAAGACTCTGTTAACCCTTTGCCGCCTGGAGCCGAGAAGAACGGTGCAGTACTTCAGAGCCATTCTGGCTCAACTACTGACCTGACATAGCCACGGGGCAGGGGGGACTTAAAATTCACATGGTGCTCTTATCACAGGACAGAACAGGAAAGGTCACTGTGGCAATATGGAGACTTTAAATTAAAAAAATATTGATGATTGCCTTATTTCCCAATATTCCAAGTAAGAAATGCACAATTATCATTTATTTTGGCAAATCAGAATATCTAACCACTTATTGTCCTCTGCCAACCCCTAGTGGGCATATTTTTTGACAGCCAAACAGGAATAAGAAAATTAAGCCTGATAAAAGCTGACAAAAAAAAAAAAAGCAGAAAAAAGGAGACAGGGCTGCAGGGGACATGGCTTGTGAAAATTAACACAGACAAAGACGTGGACACTGGTGAATACATACTAGTGCCTTCTCTTCATGAGACAGGGATCCAGACTCACCATGGGATCATTGATCATGATTCTCTACTTCTCTGAAAACAAACCAATGATATGTCTTCCTTCCATTTAAAACAAAAGGCATACTTTTAAAATATTCTATACCTAAGGTGACTTTTGGATTTCTCTGATGCTGCTGCTTCCTTAGTTCTGAAAAGTGACAGGCAAGATGGGTATACAGAGGAGCCCAGGTCACACTGACCAAATAAAGGAAGGTAGAGAAGGTAAATTGCAGGATTATACAAGAAAGAGCAGTACAAACAACTGAAATCCTAGTCACAGCTTCCAGAAACATAACTTAGAATTGTCAGAAGCTATTCAAAGGCTTGTTTTTGTAGGGTATCGGGAAGATTTCCTCCTACCCCCTCATCCACCAACTGAAGGAAATAATAATCTTTGTACAGGTGTGAGACTGTAATTCTAAAAAGTTCCAGGGACTTTCTTCTGAAATCATTCTGCCAGAGGGTGAGTTGATTTGGATTCCAATTCCAACTGGAATCTCTTTAGCACATTGATTTACTTATTAAAAAATACTTCTTATCTAGAGAGATACTTACAAAGATGTTGATTTTTATATATAATCTTTATATTTCAAGTAAAGACGATCCAAGGAATAAATTAAATGGGAGGTCACTATCACCATAGCATTTAAAATGATCCAAGAGGAAAAATGTTATAAGGTTGAGCGATTTAATTTATTTTATATTTTCCTCATTCTCTTTGCTTTAATGGCACCTATTCTCTTTGATAACATTTGTTGATAGATTATGTCTGTGACCAGTTGAATTCATTTCGTTTCATATAGGCTAATCTACTTAAACAAGCTGCCATCATAATAGGTTGACTCTACATATTTTATTCCAGTTCATCTCTCAATCCTTTTCAGCCTTCCTTCAGTTTCACAGGGCTGCTGAAATGCTCTGTCATCTATAAAATGGTAATAATAATGGCTTCCTTATAGGGTCATTGTGTAGATTAGCACACTTAGCAAGGTGTCTCAATAAATTATGGCTATAATTGCCACTCAAATCATCAATGAACTTATGATTGACAAATGACTTTAGTCTTCCTTTGCTGAGCTACTTGAAGTATTTGACACTATAGAACCACACTCCCTGAAACTCTCCCAAGAAACCATTGATTTATACCTTCAATTTTTCAGCAAATGTATATATATGGATGTGTTGTGCATCAGGCAATGTTTGAGACATAGGAGATACCATGTAGTTCAACAAGGCTGATAGTCTTTGTACTCTTGGAGGTTTTTTTTTTTCCAAATGAGGGAAATAGATTAATCTCAAAAATAATAATAATAACTTACACTTATTGAACAATTAAATTGTGCCAGGCAACATTCTTAAGGGTTTTTGCATATTTAAATTCATTAACTCACAGCAGATGAGTATTATCATTATATTCATTTTACAAATGAGGACACGAAGGTACTAGAAGTTAAATATCTTGGCTAAGGTCACAAAGTTCATAAGTAATGGAGCCCATATTTAAACCAGGCTGGGGTTTAGATTAGTTGGTAGAGTGCTACTCTGCACTTTTTGAGGGCCTAGGTTCCATCCCTGTCACCACAAAAAAATGGGAGAAGGACCTGGCAATCCACTCCCAAAACAATCCTGAAAAAATCTGCCATTGAAAATCCTATGAATAGCAGAAAAACAATGACATAGTTCTGGGAATGGCACAGTCTTGGGGAATGTTTTGCTCTGTTGTACATGGGGTCAGTGTGAGTCAGACCCAACTCCATAGTACCTAATAATAATATGTCATATATTTAAACCAGAGCAGTGTGCAGCAAAGTCCAAGCTTTAAAATCCAAAGCTTTACTGAAGAACAGAAATCAGAATGATATGACAGGAACAACAACAAGAAGGTGCTGCTTGAGATATGGTATACAGGGAAGCACCCTCTGAAGAGGGGATATGTGAGCAGAAACTCCCATTCTGAGAAAGACTCAGAATAGTACAGATGCTGAGAAGGCAAGTGCTATGAACCAAGTTGTATCCTCTCTAAAATTTCATATATCAAAGCCAGTGTGACTGTAGTTGGAGATAGGACTTGGAGGAGTTAATTAAAGTTAAATGAGGCCATGAGGGTGGTGCTCTACTTCAACAGGACTGATAAAGAGGCAAGAGACTTCCCTTAACAGGAAGGATAGAGAGGGAAGACACTTCCCTCTCTTTCTCTCCATGTATGTGAAAGTAGTCAAGGCCATGTGAGGACACAGTGAGAAGATGGTCCTCTGTCACCAGGAAGATAGCCCTCACAAGACAAAAAAAAAAAAAAAGCCACCATCTTGATCTTAGACTTTCCAGCCTCCATCATTGTGATAAAATAAATTTCTATTGTTTAAGCTACTTAGTCTATGGTATTTGTTTTGGCAACTCAAGAAGACTAATGAAGTCTAAAAGCCTAGGAGGATAATGTTTCTAAGATGTTTAATAAAAGAAGGCTTAGAATTCACCTGAGCATTTGGAAAGGTGAACGTTGACAAGAAATGTTGTAATAGCTTCAAAGGAGTGAGGAAAAGCCAAGCAAATATGGGCAGCTCTTTCAAGGGGGCATTCCCACATAAGGATCTAGAGAAATGAGTGATAGATGAGCAAACCATGACTCCACAGAAGGACTTTTGAAATGACAGGTATTACAGAATGTTTGCCTGCTGCTGGGATGATGTAGTAAACAGGAAGAATATGAGACATGATAGAAGGGTAAAGGTTGCAGGAACAAAGTCATTAAATAGAAGAGAGGGAATAAGAGCCAACACTCTTGTAGAAGGGATGGCCTTAGGCAGGTACTGAAACATTGTACCCCAAAGGGAGGCAGAGGTAATGGATGCATGTCTGAGAAGGGGATGCAAGGTTAACAAGTGTGTGTCCCAGAAAGGGAGGTGAGGTCTGTAGGTACATGTGCAGGCAAGACAGCATATTTTGTGATAGAAAAAGATAGTTTTGTTTTTCTCCCTTTAATCTGACATCTCATCAGCAGAAATGATCTCAGACACATTCATAACCAGACACTATTGTTATTGTCTTCCTCCTTGTAGAGATAAGAAAACTGAGTTCTAAAGAGAATAAATGTTTGGCCCATGTGGTTCACTCATGTATTGAATGGCAAAACGGTGATTTGAACTAAATTTCCTCTTCTGATTGTTATATATTTTTTCAATTAAATAAAAGATACATCATTAACTGAAAGTGAAAAGGGAGAAAAAGTTTGGGGCTTTTGAAAATAGAGGATAAGATGAGATAATCATCTTGGAGAATAGAAAAGCTAATTGAGTAATGAAATATGGTAGGATTTCCAGGCTGTGGAAAGGTTTTCTTGAGATTTGGGACATAAATATAAAAGGAAACCAGTTTGCACAGTTTTGTGATTTTGTTTTCTGTTGTTTTGTTTTGTTGACAGGTCTATTTAACTGCTCAAATGCAGGGATAAATTTCAAACTGAGTTTGAAGTTTGCCAGCAGAACATGATAGAAGGGGAAAGAGACAAGGCAGTTGAGGGTATCTATGAAGAGTTTTTAATAGTCATCAACTATGGATTTAAACTGGATAAAAAGGAAAGAGAGGTCAGAGAGGGATGAGAGATAGTGAATATAGCTAGAGTATAGTGGATTTGATAGAATAATTTTGAAAATGAAAGTAAGTATTCATTAAGAGTATGATGTTTAAAAGAAGTAAAATTGATAATATCAAGTCCTAGAGTCAGATCCTGGAATGGAGGAAGGAAGGTTGTAGATCAAAAGTTTGTAGGAAGTAATGAGGTTAGGGAAGTGAGAAGCAGAATGTGACTATTGAAATGTCCAGAGATCATGATAGGTGAAGGAGTGGAGAGAGAAAATGAGTGTGGTGTAAACATCTTCAGAGATTGGGAGAAGATGAGAGGATAAGGGATTGCAAAAGGGGAGGTAACGGTGGCATCTCATGCCATCTGCTTCAAACTGGCCAGGAATTTTGAGGGTAAAGGAAAGGACAAGGGCTTGCCAAGAGCAACAGAACAAGGAAGACACTGATTCTCAACAGGAGACCCAGAAACAACCTCTTTTGACTCTTTCACATGTGGAGGTTTTGTTTGTTAAAAACAAAGTAACTCTCTATTTTACCCTCCAATTCTAAATGATATGCATATGTTGCCACTTCTTGACTTCTGGATTTTAGGCATTACTGACTTTGTACTTTGGAAAATGAGGATTAAATCTCTCTCTCACACACACGCCATTCAGATCATTTGTATGAGGTTTATGTTTTCTTTCTAAAAACTTGAAAAAATAATTGGTTCCTAGTGTTTGAATGTCATTATTCTTGGCACTAGGGGGTATCTTTTAATCTGGAAACATGTTCTTTGGATTGAGGATTCTTTGCTTCATCTCTAACACGTGGGAATTTATTCTAAATTTTGTTTCATAGAAAAAAAAGAAGTTTGTTGTAATATATTATTCAAAATTCCATAAATTTATGATGGAAGAATATAGGTAACATTGTGACATATCCATTGCCCTTGTCTTAGTATAGTGGTAACATCACTCTCTTACATGTCCTGCTAGAATACAATAACAAGCTTCCAACTATTGTCCTTGTTGTAAGACATGGCTTTTGTCCTATTCTCAGAGTTATTGGTCTAACAGTGATTTTGTCACTGTGGTCCTCAAAAGCCTCCTTGGTTCATTATAACTTTCATTAACCAGGTCACAATCAAAGCCCTTCAAAACTTGATCTCAATTATTAGGAACTAAATTGTGTCCCTCCAATTATATATGCTGAGTTCTAACTCCTGGTACCTTGTAATGTGACTGTGGTTGAAGATATAGGTTTAAAGAGATAAAATCAGTAAAATGAGCTCATATAGATGGCCCCCTAACCCAGTATGCCCAGTGTCCTTATAAGAAGAGGAAGAGATACCAGGAATGAGTACACACAGGAGGGGCCATATACGGACACAGAAAGAAGGAAGCCAACTGAAAGTCAAGGAGAAAGGTTTGAAGAGAAACAAACCTGTTAACAGCTTCATCTTGGACTTCCACCCTCCAGAACTATGAGAAGTAAATGTTGGTTAAGCCATTCAGTCTATGCTATATTGTTATGGTAACCCCACCAGAATAATGTGTGCCCCGCCCCCTTTATATATATATATATATATATATATATATATATCTCCTAGAAGAAGTACAACCAGAGTGCTCCTTGGAAGCAAAAATGGTCAGACTGCGTCTTACATATTTCGGACATGTAGTAAGGAGAGAACAATCCCTGGAGAAGGACATCATGTTTGGAAGAGTGGCAGGTCAACGCAAAAGAGGAAAACCCTCCACCAGATGGATTGACACAGTGTCTGCAACAATGGGCTTAAACATAAATAAGATTGTTTGCCTGGCACAGAATCGGCAAATGTTTCGATCTGCTGTACATAGGGTCGCTATGAGTTCGACTCGACTCGACGGTACCTAACAACAACAACAACAACAACAACAATATATATATATATATATATATATATATATATATATATATATATATATATTCCACCATTTCTCTTTCCTGTGCTTGAGAGTTGACAAGTTCTTCATATTCCTCAATTGTGCAAGTTGCCTTTCACAAATGGAAACTCCAAGGAATTCTACTACACTTTCCAGATGCAGCAGGCTGAATTAATGCTCCCTAAAATACCTAGGTTCTAATCATTGAAAGCCTGCAGCTGTAGCCCTGTGGCATCTGATCCCGTCAGATCTCGGAAGCTAAGCAGGGTCGGGCCTGGTTAGTACCTGGATGGGAGACTGCCTGGGAACACCAGAAGCTGCAGGCTTGGGAGAAGGACCTGGCAACCCCCTCCCAAAAATCAAACTGCCATTGAAAACCCTATGAACAGCAGAGAAGCACTGACAATAGTGTTTCCCCTGTTGTACAGAGGGTCGCTATGAGTCGGATACCGACTTGACGGCACCTAACAACAACAACAATCATTGAAAACTGTATTACCTTATATGGCAAAAAGAGGCTTTGCAGATATAAATAAGTTAAAGATGAAGATGGAGAAATTATCTGGGATGATACAGGTGTCCCTAAATGTAATCATGTGATTTTTTTTACAAGAAGGAGGCAGAGAAATATTTGATCACAAAAGAGAAAGTAGGTGATATAATGATGGAAACCTGGTTGGACTGGTTGGAGGAAGGTTTGCAAGCCAAAGAATGTGGCAAGCCTTCAGAAGCTAGAAAAGGCAAGGAAATTCTTGCTCCCTTAGAGCCTCTAGAACGAACCAGCCCTGCTGGCACCTTGATTTTATCCCAATTAAGTCTAGTAGTCTTGAACTTGTGTTCTCCAGAAATTTAAGGTAATAGATTTTTGTTACGTTAAGTCACTGAGAGTGTGGAAATTTTTTACAGCAGCCATAGGAAACTAATACACCAGGGAAATTTCTAGTTGTCTTTTAAGAGCTGGAGTTCATGTCATTTCCTTTGTGAAACCTTCCATTATTTCCTTGCACAGGATCGTGTCTTTTTATTCAGTTATTCAGAAAAATCTGCTCTACTCTAGTACTCCTATCATATTTGAGTTTTTAAACTTTATTATTTTAAAACAACTATAATTGCACAGAAATTTGCAAAAGTAGCATTATATATGCTTCTCCCAGCTTCTTCCAATGCTAACATCTTACATTGCTGTGATTGTTAAGTGCTGTTGAGTTGGGCCCAACTCATAGCAATCCTCATAAGGTTTTCAGTGGCTGGTTGCTTTGGGATTGCTTTATGAATGTATTACCATGTTCTTCTCCCATTTTTGCAGTAATGTGACTCAAACTCTGATCCTCAGAGAGTGGAGTGCAGCACTCTACCAACTGAGGTAATCCCCAAGCCTACATGACTGTAGTTAATATCAAAACTAAAGTTGACATTGATGCAGTACTTTTAACTACACTATACAACTTGTTCAGTTGTCACCAAACATGTTAGGTTTTAATCTTTTTTTTTTTACATTAGATTGTGAGCTCTTCAAAGTCTGGGACAATACATTCTCATTTATCTTTATATTCAGAATGTCTAATAGATGGTAAGGTCTAAATTATTATTTTTTAGGATAAACCGAATGAGATGAGGAAATATCAGGAAGCGAGGCAGGACAGGAAGACTGGAAAATTAAGGGAACATGGGAAGAGAAAATAGCCCCCATCCTGGGATGTGATTTAAGTCTTGCCAGCTGAGACTCAAAAATTTTGACACAATTACCAAGAAAACTGATACGAAGACTGCCTTCATAGAGGCTTTATTTTGAGAGATATTTCAAATGAAAATGTGAAAATAACAAATAGCCATGGTTAGGGTCAAGATGTATGTTTCAAGTTTAATCTTACTTTCTCCTCTTAATACTGTGCTTCTCAGGGAATCTCACAAGCAAGATTATGGGCCATGTTTGTAGCCAACATGTCTAGACAACTCCCTTGTGACTCTTTTCTTTCAGACTCTTTCTGTAAGCCTATACAATACACCTCCCAGACCACCTTGTAATCTCATCTTACTAAAGAGAAGTTCCTTAGATAGAAGTTATACCAAAACATTTCTACTTAATCTTTTAAATCCTCTAAACAAAGGAACTTCTTCCTTTGACTCATTTTGGTATACATTTTTATTCTGTTGGACTTTTGTCTCATTCCTAAACTTCAACAATATACCTCTTAAAGCCACCTTACAATTTCACCTACAAAAGACGAAATTCCTTAAGAAAGAATAAACAAAGCAGCTCATTGTTTTTGGGGACTTTGGCCACAATATCATATATATAGCTATTGTTCAGGCATTTAAATGTGGTTCTCTTTCTTGAGAATCCCACATCCATGTCTTGGATGTGTATGATTCTTTTCTTAAGTGATTCTCTCTTTTGAGAAGGCCATATCCAAATCTTGGACATGTACTACTATTCTTTTCTTTTCTTTCTTCTTTCTTTTTTTCTTTTTTCTCTTTCTTTCTTTCTTTCTTTTTTTTTTTTTTTTTTTTTTTTTTTTTTTTTTTTTTTTTTTTTTTTTTTTTTTTTTTTTTTTTTTTTTTTTTTTTTTCAGTACTGGGGGTTGAACCCAGGGCCTCATGCTTGCATGCTTTGCAAGTGCTGTACCACTGAGTTGCACCTCCGGCCCATTTTTTAGTTTTTGAGGCAGGGTCTCACTAAATTACTCAGACTTCCTCTGGTCTTGAACTTGTGATCCTCCTGCCTCTGCCTCCTGAGTTGCTGGGATACCGGCATGCACCACTGTGCCTGGCTTACTATTCTTTTAAGTGTCTGTTTGTCTTTCTGAATGCCTGTGCTTAAATCTAAAGCATGTACTTTTATCTCTAATTAATAAATTCACTAACTTTGTTTCACTCTAACATCCTGAAATTCTCTTATGCAATGGAACTTAGGACCTGGCCCCTCCTAAGTAGAGGTTGCTATGTGGGAGGAACTCCTCAGGCTATAGGAAGCAGTACTGGGCTGTATTCCCCCACTGCCACTGATGGAAGGAGAGAAGGGAAAGTTGAGTTCATTCATTCAGGTTATTTAAAGATTATGGGTATATCATTGGGTGAAAGGTAGGACATAAATGGAAAAATAGTTTTTAATGTCATTAAAATTTTACCAAATTTCAGTTCTATATTCTGGCTTTTCAGTATACAGTGTTGTGTTAATATTTCTGCAGCCATCTTGGTTTTCAGCCACCATTTCATTAGTTTCATTTCTGCCTCAAGGAGGTCATTTCAGGAAAACAGAAACTTAGCTCAGCTTCTTGGTATTGCCCTGCCTTACTTAATCTATTATCCCATCTGGCCCCAGGCTCACTCTTTGGACACAATCTGATTTAAAAATGGCGTCACCTAGAACCACTCCCCTGACTTTCGCCTTAACTGGAAAATTCCACTCTACTCCCATATAAGGAGCCATCTTGTTGTACCTTGCTGTTGTTCTCATTTGTGGAGGCAGCCACTCTATCCTTCCGCTTATTAAAATCTCTCCTGTGGGTTCTTGAGTGCGGAGTGATCTTTGGGAGACACGTTCAGTATACATTTTCACATTTGAAAAATTTAATATATGAATTTTCATTACAGGTACTGTATATCACTTCAATTAAGAATTTCTTTTGAATAACAGTTTAGCTATAAGAACTATTTGATCTAGTTAGTAGTTTGGTTAGGATTTTCCAAAAGGAATAGCTAAAAAATTGTGTAGTATTTTCTTCTCTTACTGAACCTAATGAGAGAGAGAGAGGGAGAGAGAGAGAGAGAGAGAGAGAGAGATTGAGAAGCTATACATTCATAAAAATTGCTCTTGGTTTTACATGAGAAACTGAGAATAAGGTGGCATATTTCAGAGACTTATCAATGAAACTTGGGCAGTACATTTTCTTCTATGGCTGCAGTTGGGAAATGAAACATTTCTTTTCTATTTGGCAATTTAATGTCAATTATATATTTTATTTCCCAGCTAAGCTACACTTTTGCATTTTAAAAGATGTATAAATCATTCTATGAGGCAGAAGGGTTCAGCCATAGGTTACCAAAGGTGAGGTTATCTGATCCTTGGAGGAACACCAGAGATCAGAGCTCAAGTGTCAAATCTTCCCTCCAGGCATGACTGAACTTGCTCTGTGCATGAACTTAGGGATTTTTTGCAAAGAAAGGGGAGAAAAATAGCATTCACTATTTCCCTTATGGGGCTGGGGTTTAGCTCAGTTGGTAGAGTGCTGTGATACACTTTCTGAGGCCCTTGGTTTGATCTGTAGCACCATAAACACAGAAGAATGTGGTAACCCATTCCCAAAGCAATCCTGAAGCAACAGCCATTGAAAATCCTATGAAGGTCACTATGTCGGACCCCACTCCATGACACCTAACAACAACAACAACAACAACAACAACAACAACAACAACTTATCTCTTACTCCACACACCAGTTACTTTATAAACATTATCTCTTTTAATCCTCCCCCAAACCTAATCTTGTAGATAGGTCATGATTAGCCACTATAGTATGGATAAGGAAGACGAAACTCAAAGATAAAGCAATTTACCCAAATCACACAAAAAATTTATGTAACAGAAGTAGAACCTATCTGACATTGACCTCTAATTTCAGGCTCTTTCTTCTAGAGTTGATGACTTTCTATAGAAGTGGTTGTTTCCACTTTGGCTACACATTAGAATAACCTGAGTAGCTTCACAAACTCCCCAAACCCAGGCTATGCCACTTCAGGGAGTGGTACTCAGGTATTTATATTTTTTAATTATTCAGGTACTTCCAATATACAGGAAAATTTGAAGAATGAGGGAGAGACCTCAAAATAGGCTGAATGGGTAGCTTCCCAAATAGACTCATTTAAGAAGCATAAGAGGGACCTCAGATCTAATAATAATATTTAAAATGGCCATCAGTGATGTCTAATATTCCTACCATCTGCATTGTTTCTTTGGTAAAAATATCATTTCTCTAGAAGACCACTGTTAATATGCAAATAAACCACTTATCAAGGTTACTATATTACTATAGTATTGTTTAAGCCCAGATTACATGATTCTGTCTTAGTCAACACTTTTAAACACCACCTTGGAGAAATGCACACAAGGTGTGCTCATTCATTTGTTGGCATTTAAGATCAGACCTTCCCAGTCTGTTACTTTTTCCACCAAAAGCCTGCAGAGACAGAAACATTGAACTCAACTTGAGAATTAATGTAAAATGTTTAATGTAGATTCAAAATACTAAGAGCATAAAGACATGATTTCAAAATAACCCATGGGGAAAAGAGCCTAGAGATTTCAATACACTTGAAGTTGTATATAAACTTAATATCATATCCTGGTTGATAAAAATGTTGATGAAATCTTAGTTTTCATAAAGGTATCACATTCCCTTTTCCTGTAGACTATTCAAACAATATTGGGAGTCATGTTTTTCAGAATAGTGAAAAACTGGATAGTGCCCAGATGAGGTATGGTAACCAGAATGTAGAAGAATTTTGAAACTATGTCAACTGAGGGAAAAGCACAGCTGAAATGTCACTTTCTCTGTGGGACTTTCCCATAATCTCCCCATATACCTAACCAGAATTATTTCCTCGTTGTTGTTGTTGTTAGGTGCCGTGGAGTCGGTATCCAACTCATAGCGACCCTCATAGGGTTTTCAATGGCTGAGTGCTCCAGGATTGCCTTGGGAGTGGATTGCCAGGCCCTTCTCCCATTTTTGTGGTGCTGGGAATTGAACTTGGGACCTCAGAGACTGCAGCGCAGCGCTCTACCCACTGAGCTAAATCCCAGCCCATTTCCTCATTATTGATACATCATTCTTTGTTTATACATTTTAATCTCTTGTAACATTGTAGGATAGTTAGTTGTATATTTATTCCCTAACAAACTATGATGCTCTTGAGGCTACTGACTGTGACTTATTCTTTTTTATTTCTCAAAACTTCTTTCATAGTAAATATTATTGTATCACTCTTGTGATATCCTTTGCTAACTGGCTGCATTATCTTGAAATTTCCTAATTCAGATTTGACAAGAGAAATAAACTGCTTGGCAGAAGCTAGATAGCAACCTCTCAGGGAGGGAAATATTAGCTCTGGGGTTAAAGTTAGACTCTTCATTTCCACTGAATATTCTGTGATTCATGTTAGGTGCCATTGAGCCAAGTTTTGTACAATTTGTAACAACCGTCTTAGGGGTTGCAATGGCTGATTGTTTTGGGATTGTTTCAGGAGTGGATTGTCATATCCTTCTCCTATTTTTGTGGTGCTAGAGACCGAATCCAGGGCCTCAGAGAGTGCAGAGCAGCACTCTACCAACTAAGCTAAACCTTAGCCCTTTGTGATTAATAAATTTCTCTAATTTGTGATTGGTTTAACAGAGAGCCCAGTCTTGAAACAAGGAGGGAAAAAATGGTGTATCTTCACTGGATTATGTAGAGGGATGAAGGGGAAGGAAGGTGGAGACCTGAGTAATTCACAAAGCATACAGGTCCTGGTGAAGTGCTAATGTGAAGTAGAGCAGCAAGCAAGGAAACTAGCACATCAAGGAGGATGGCATACTAAAAGAAGTCTTATTTTTTTCCTAATTTCCCAGGTTAAATCAGACATGACCATGGAAGATTTTCTGTATCTATTTACTCTCTTAGCCCTGTTCCACCTTCCTTAAGTTTAGTCCATGGTTTCTCCTAGAGTGCAAAAAAGTCTACGGTAGTTTATCAGTGTCTTCTGCTGTTGGCTCTGTTGTATATGGGCTGTTTCATTTATCTGTTGGGTAACAAATCATCCCCAAAGTCAGTAGCATAAAGAAACAACCATTTTATAATGCACTTGGAGTCTGAGGATCAGGAATTGGGGAAAGACACAGTGGGAATGGCTTGTCTGTCCTTCTTGATGTCTGGGACCTCAACTGAGACCACTCTAGTAGTTGGAAAACAAGAAGTAAGGCTGGAAAACTCCAACAGCTGGATAACAAGATCAACTTCAAGGTGGTTTCTTCATATATAGAGAGGATCAAGGAAGGGATATCTAAAGGACAGGCTCAGATATGATATTTAAAGGATAACAGGACACTTTCCCCAAAACTGACAGGAGAGATCAGCCACAAGAAGCCCTGTGAATTCTAAGGAAAATATAGGCAAAAACAAAGAAATAACAAAACACCATAAATCCCAACCAACCAACCCAAGAAACAAGAAACAAACAAAAAAATACCAAGCCAAAATTAAAAGAAAAAAAACTTTTATTTAAGCTCAGAATAGCAGTTTCTGAAAAACAGAAGAAATCTAAGAAACACTCAGAAAAAAATTTAAAGTGTGCAGATATTACTTTAACAATAGCAACACTAAAACTTACAGTTGATTTCTTACCAGAAATTATGGACGTCAGAAGATAGTAGGAAAAATAACTCTTAAAGTACTGAAAGACAAATGCCACATGTAAACATGTATTTTTATATTCAGTAAAAGTATTCTTAAAAACTGAAATTCAAATAAAGATGTTTCTGGACAAATAAAAAACAAGCAAATTCATCACTAGGCGACCCCTACTAAAATATATACCAAAGGACAGATGGAAATACAGGAAGAGATGAAGAGAAAAATAAAGGTTAAATATGTAGATAAATATAAATGAACATTGAAATACAAAATGATCATTATTGATAACATAATGCTGTAATTTCAGCACTTGGGAGGCAGAAGCAGAAGGACCACAAGTTTGAGACTAGCCTGGATTACACAGCGAGACCCCATGTCAACCCCTTGCCCCACAAAACAAAAACAAAACAAAACAACCCCCTCAACACAATAATCATGCCTTTAGGAGGCTAAAAAGTACATAAAATTAAAGTGTTAAATAATGATAATAAGAAAGTCAGAATTGAGTAGACGAAGTTCAAGTATTCCAATGTCCCTGTATTATCCATGAAGTGCTAAAAATACTCATTTATTTTAAATTGTAATAAATCAAGGTTATGTGTTACCAAAAGAATAATTAGAGGATGTGTAAAAAGCTCTAAGATATAGAAAATAAATATTGGATTTATCCAAAAGAAGTCAATAAAGAAGAGGAGAGAGAAAACGAATCAGTTGAGACTAACAGAAAATAAATAGACATAAATCAAAGAATCATGTGTTTCATAAATATACAATTTAAAGATTAAAATAATTAGACTTGATAAAACCCAACTACATTAGATACTACCTAAGCCTTGAATGAAAAGACATGGTTTGAATGAGAAAGATGGAAAAAAAATAGGTAAAATAATATGCAAATAAAGTGAAATAAAAACCTGAAAAGATATAGAACTTAGTCTCCCAATGTCTCCCTCTCCCACCCATCAGATCATGATGCTGAAACCCATAGTAGTGGTAAGTTGTGTAGAGGAAGGGATTTCTGGGATTCTGGTTTCCAGTTCTGTCATTTCCATACAGAATCGTAAATGGAAACTGTAACACTTTCCATCATTTCTCATTGGTTCCCAAATCAGAACACCTTGTTACTCTGAGTAAATTCCATTCACACTGAGCTTGTTTCAGAAACAGAGCCCTAAGAAGATGATTCGGAAACAGGTTCCTCTCTGGAAGCTGAGAGAGACTTTTGATTTGTGTGGTGTGATCTGTAATCTCTGCTGTCCAGCTCAGGAATGTATTTGTGGACAGTGAAAGATCTCTTCGCATACTGCATTTTTATTTTTGTTTTGCTTTTCCTCATTTGTCTTCACTCTCTTCCTCATCAAAGATTTATGACCAAGGAAAAGATAAAAGAAAAAAATGCCAACTCTGAGCCAAGAGAGTCTTCTTGACTATATTTCAGCCCTCCTAACAAATTGCCAGATCAAACTTGCCTCACTCAGTCCACAAATTAGGTGGGAAATTTTAATTTATTACCTACTAGTATCACATTGGAGGCAGATGAAATTTATTTGTTTAACATTACCATGTAGTAAAATTGCCTATGAATTATTATTTTAAAAAGGAGAACATTCAAATTAATTGTAGCAGGTAGGGCATTCATGGCCTGCAGCGGTAGCCCTGTGGCATCTGATCCCATCAGATCTCGGAAGCTAAGCAGGGTCAGGACTGGTTAGTACCTGGGAGGAAGACTGCCTGGGAACACCAGAAGCTGTAGTCTTGGGAGAAGGACCTGGCGACCCCCTCCCAAAAATCAATCTGCCATTGAAAACCCCATGAACAGCAGAGAAGCACTGACAATAGTGTTTCCCCTGTTGTACAGAGGGTTGCTATGAGTCCGATACCGATTCGACGGCACCTAACAACAACAACAAGGGCATTCATGAGTTATCTACCTGAAACAATCAGAATAAGGTTGCCTTACCTCCAAAGCCAAACAGAGCCTTCTGTGCTCTTTGTTTTTGTCTTGTCTCATTGCTCTCATCTGTATTTCCTGACAGACCTGAGAAACAGCCTCAGAATTTGGTTTCTGGATTAATTAGAAATAGGGCAGGAAATATACATAGCTTGAGGCTTTAGAATTAGATTACATGATCAACCTGGCTCATTAGTTCTCATGGCAAGGATAACCCAAGATGTCTTCACAGCCCCCAGGCAACCTTATAGATTTTGGCACCTACAGTTGTACTCCTTTCCTGAGTCTTCCCCACTCATACCATAGCTACCATTTCTTAAACACTATGTGCTCAAAGCCTTAAAAGTGTTATTTCATTTAACCCTCACCACAACTCTATGAGGTTAATAATATTGTTATTACCATATTACAGATGAGCACACTGATGTTCAATGGTACAAACAGCTACTCAGTGGCAGAGATGGGGTTCAATCTAGTGGACTATACTGTTCAGCACCCTTGTCTGCCAGGCTTGGATATTTATCTTGGTCCCCGATAGCCTGCTAAATTATTTGTTCTTAGAATCCCAACCTGAGATTGGAATCTACACTCTGTACAATTTCAAGAGTGAGGAAAGAATTATCCTTTCATTGGCAGTTACAAATTACTACCTGAAGTTTTCCATTCTGGTTCCTTCAGACATTTCCCTCACTGTTTCTAAGCTTACAGCATCCTCTGTACATTGTGTTTGAAATTGCACAGCCCCTTCTATTGGTACCAGATGCTAAGCTTGGCCAGCCTGTCCTGTCTGTCAGAACCTGGTGCTATTGCTATCAGGATAGAAACTCTGATTCTCCTGATCCCAATATGCCTTGTTCCTAAGTGTGCACCCATTGTGGCAGTATGCAGACACATGGAGATGGTTTAACTGGAGAATATAATCATTTCATAGTAAACTCCTAATAAGGCATTCCCAAGAGTATCTGCCTTTGGGACAGCTTGTCAGACCTATATTTTAGGCTGCCCTGTGCTGCCAGGTAGAATTATGAACTGCTACTTCTTTGGTTTTTCAGTTAGTTATCTTTTGCCATTTTAAATCATTTAAATGATTTGTAGATTTCATTTCAGCTTTTTTTCTTGATGACATATTTTCTTCCCCTTTTAAATTATTATTTTTGAATAAAATTCTTCAGACTTGGCAGGAAAGCCTACTTGAAATTAAAGAGCCTGCAAAACAGAATAGATGGGGAGGATAGATTTTCCTTTGTGACCCTTTTGTCATTCTCTGTGCATTAAACAACTGTGCCTTAAGCTTAATAACTCTGGGCTAATATTCATGAGGGACAGTGGGAGACTTGGAAGTGTCACTGAGAATACCAAAGTCCAAAGGGTAAAGAGAATTTGGTATCTTGCTCATGGCCTATGAGGGGACCACCCCATAAAAGGGAAATGAAGGTGTTAGTCTGATTGATCACCAGGCTCCCACACAATTGTAAAATTCTAAGTGGTTGAGCGGAAAGTCTAATATGATGGGCTAGAAGGTGGACATAATCACTAACGCCTCATACTTGGCCCTGATAACTTATCCACTTTTTACTGATCTAAATGGACATATTGCTATTAATATCCCAGAATTAATTTCAGAGGCTCTCTAGAAATTCTGTTATAGATTTCAGTACCATGTAAAGACTTGGTTATTTTCTGGCCCATGTCCATAAAAAACTCATACCCCTTGAGACTTTTGGTTGCATACCATAGAAACCAATGCTGGCCACTTAGCAAAAAAAGAATTTATTGGATGGAGGGGAAAGTTCACAGAATCAATGAAAATCTGGAGGACCTAGATTAGAGAATGGACCAAAATGAAGAGACTACAGGGGCTAGAGAGGATACTCTCCATCTTATAGGAAATGTCTGGTCCTCAAGCCATACCCATAGTTGTGATGAACGCAACCTCTCAATATTTCCCCTGCCTGAGTCTCTAAAGAGTCAAAATTCTTAGAATAAGCATCTGAGTGATTCCTTGGTCACATGACCATATCCTAGTTGTACCAAGGTGGGGCCTGAAAAGGAATATGACCTCCTAGACTTTAATAGTGGGAGACAAAGAAAATTTCCTCCTATTAAACCACGTTCAGAAAGGACTCCACCCAAAAGGAAACTGGGGAGAAGGATGATTGTATGCCAGACAGTCAAAAATAGAAAGAATAAAGGTCTGCTCTGACAGTATATTACAAAAAGAGTGTGCACCCTAACTATGTCACTATGTCATGAACACCACATATGTGAGCATTAGGGTCAGAGGTATTGCCACCATTTTCTAGCTGTGGGACCTGGTGCATGCTTCTTTAGCTCTGGGATTTGCAGACATTCTCTCACCTATTATGATAGGATTAAGGGAATGATACATGCAAATTCTAGCACACAGTAGGTTTATTAGTTTACTTTTCTTGAAGGGAAGACATGCTCCTCATTTTGTATCTTAAATAGTTTATAGCCCAGAAAAGCTTTTCTAAAAGTTGTTAACAAAGAGTCTTTGAAATGAGGAAAGGCACGAAATGTAGCAATGAATAGTCTGCAGCTTGAGCTATGTTCCACACGCAGGAAGCCAGTAGCAGAGTCCTGGAGGGTACTTTTTCTCAGCAGGTGTATTAAGCAAAGAAGCCTCCATAATTCGATGTCCTTCCCTTAGATTGAGAAAGCTCCCTTTCTCCCCTGTCGCATATTTTATTGCTATTTAGGATGCTGGGGTGTTCTGAATTTTTGCAAGTATATTTGCTTAGAATTAATATTATCATCATAAAGAACCAAGTTTTGCACTTTTCTTTTCATGCTCACTTAGCAGGGAAAAAATCAAAGTCCTTTCGTCTTAAGACTGAACTGCTCAGGCATCTAAAATTGCCTTTAGGACTTTAGATAGAAGCCACCATAGCACATGACACATTCTTTTTACAGTTTACCAGCTCTCTGAGCTCCCCTTTTGCAATATAATACAGTGAGCCACTGTATCATACAGTAAATGAAATAAAGATAAATGCTCACATGAGCCACAATTCCTTAAATGAACATGCTCAGGCCTCTGCCCAGGTGTTTTTTTGTTTTGTTGTTGTTATTTTTTGCTTGTTTGTTTTAATTTAGGGTCTTTAAAAAATTATCCAGTATTATCTCTAGTTATACAAGAATAAAATGGACATTTTTAACTTGCTTTTAAGATATATGTTAACATTTCTGGATATGTATTAGCAAGCTGTGTCAATTTCATCAAATTCTGTCATCCTTCAAGCCTAACTATGTAAAACACTGAAATATTAACAGAAATCTCTTACCTGGTTAGGGGTAGTAGGAATGTTAGAACAGGAACAACAATGTAAAATAATGCATATTTTCTTTAAAACTGTACATGCAAAGGTTTGAGTATGAGTATATTGTTTATAATAGAGAAAAACTGAAAGCAACTGAAATGTTCAACTCTAGGGGACTGAGTTCATAAAATGTGTTCTAGACCTTTTTTTAAAAAACACCTTGTAGGAGGCTATAAATTGAGAAAAAAATCAATGACATGGATACTCACTTGTGCTATACTTTGGGTAATATAAAGTTTAAACCAATATATTCAATATGATCCCAACTCTGTAAATAATGTGCAGATTCAAACAGAAACAAGGCTAGGGTTACATATCAACTGCACAGCTTTTTTTCTAGATGGTGAAATTATACTTTGTTTTTATTTCCTGCCTTTTGTATATCTGTATTTTCTAAATTTAGTAGCAAGACAAATGAAAACCAGTTGGTAATTTAACATAGAAACAAGATATGATTGATGTTACTTTGTTTTTATTCTTAGATTCAGATCTCTAACTGACATTAGATATTACCAGTGTTACTCATTTGTAGAAAAAAATGTCAAAGTCATGGCTGGTGGTGGTGTTAGGTGCTATCAAGTCCATGTCTGACTCATAGCAGCTGTATGTACAACAGGCAAAACGCTATCGTCAGTGTTTCTCTACTATTCATAGGGTTTTCATGGCTGATTGTTTTTTGAGAGTGGGCTGCTAGGTCCTTATCCCAAGCCTACAGAACCTGGTATTCCCAGGTGATCTCCCATCCAAGTACTAACCAGGCCCAAGCCTGCTTAGCTTCTGAGATCTGATCACAGCAAATGGCACAGTGGTATGGCTGCAGGCCAAAGTCATCGAGCAAGGAGTAAATATGAGATTTACAAATCTAGGCTGTATTCTTTACTTGTGCTTAAAGTTCTATAACTTGGCCTATAAGTTAATATTTGGCTAGATGTGCTAACACACTTGCAGATATTTTTCCTTTCTGAGTTAATCTTTAATTCCATTCTGATCAACCTACCTAAGTAATGCTCACATATTTAACCATCGCCACAATAGTTAGTAACTTGTTGTTGTTGTTGTTAGGTGCCATCGAGTCGGTATCTGACTCATAGAGACCCTCATAGGGTTTTCAATGGCTGAGTGCTTCGGGATTGCCTTGGGAGTGGATTGCCAGGCCCTTCTCCCATTTTTGCAGTGCTGGGAATTGAACTCGGGGCCTCAGAGACTGCAGTGCAGCGCTCTACCCACTGAGCTAAATCCCAGCCCCAGTTAGTAACTAGTAAGCCAAAACGGCAATTTAGTGGGAAATACATACATATAAACATATATATATATATAAATATATATATACACACATACATATATATACATACACATATATATAACACACATTAAAAATATAACACACACATATATGTATATATATATATATATATATATATATATATACACACACACACATATATATATGTATTACATAAAAAAGATCATATTCCTGGCAGAGTATTGGGGAATGTTTTATTCTGTTGTACATAAGGTCACTATGAGTCAGACCTGACTCAACAGTACCTAACAACAACATATATATATTCTCATAAATTTAGTTTTTCCAATTTCCAAAAGCCTAGTTTTCCAATTTCCAAAGGACTAGTTTGTTTTTATTCCAGTGCTGAGAAAAGTTTTGAGTGTTTTTCTTCCTTCCATGCTTAGAGCACAGCCTGAAATCTTACTCCGACATCAAAACTCTTCCAAAGTCCTAGGTACTGGTGAAGCAGATGGCTCTGAAGTCACGAGGCCTGGGTTTGAATTTTAGTTTCATCACCAACCAAGTTATGTGATTTTGGGAAACTTTAGTTAATCAGTTTTTATTTCTCATTTTCTTTATTTTTGCACCAAATAGCAGCACTCACCCCGTAGGGTTGTTAGGATTGACTGAGTTCATACATGTGGAGCTTAACACAGGGGCTCTGGGTATTGTTTCCTCCTTTTCCCCTCCCTTCATAAATCCATTCTCACACCTCTCTGTCTTGCTCTGGGCCCAGAGAAGCTAACCCCTCTAGACTACCTTCCATGAGCTCCTACCTCTGCCTTCTGGTGGGGTTTGCACAGAGACTGTAGGGCAAAAGAAGAAGAGGTTCCAGGCTGGGCTCCTCCTGGAGTACATCTCTCCCTTGGGGGATCTGGCTGTGGCTGGGTCCTTCTGCAGCTACTCAGAATGGCCACAATTCCTGCAAGGCAGCCCCTCCCCTAGGGCCCCCATTTCTCAAGGCCTTTCTAATACCATCCCTACCCTGACCTTCCCAGCCCTGGGGATAGAACAGCTCCCAGGTGTTGCTAATTCCTGGTGCCTTACCATGCTTTGCTGGTTCCCTGATGCCTGCTTATACCTCCATAAATTGTCTCCTCATGAAATCAGTTTTAGCTTGTCCCTTTTTGGTGAGGCAAATGCTTCTTGCCTAGGCCTGACTGACATAGCTGAACATTATTAATATATGTGTCCTTTTGCCCATAGCAGCATTGCAGTCAGAAGAGATTGTTGAGCATAAAGGTGATCATTTTATTGAGCATGCAAGGCACCAGACAACTTTCACATTCTTCTGAATTATGAATGCACCAGTTTTGCTAAACTATTGGAGAATCATAGCAGCAAAATCTGAAGGATGGAATTTTTAGTTACCGTTTTATTTGTGAGACAGAATATCTATTGCTTAGAAATCATACTAAGCTTTGAAGTTTTTAAAGAGTCTCCTCAGCTTTGACATTTCCTCTGTCCAAAGCATGTAGGAAAAATGCCTGGTTGTGATTTCTACTAAATTTCTACCAGGCTATATTTATCATTCAATTACCTATTCATTTTTATTCACCTAATATAAATTGAAGTCATGCTCTGTGTCAGGAGAATGTTCTGGGGAAGACATTGTAAGCAAAAAACAGAGGCAGTCACTGTTTATGGAACTTAACTGTCTAATTGAAGGAAAGAAAATTTAATTCTCTAATTGTACACATACACATACAAAATAAAATTATAGCTGTGACAAGCACTATGAAATGAGGTATGCAATATCAGGGACATCTTTCACAAGGAGATTTGATATAGTCAGGAGGTCAGGGAAGGCAACTCTAATAAGAAAATGTTGAAAAGGAAGAGAATTTCAGAAAAATAGAAGAGGATGTGCCAAGGGCCTGTGTTAAGTGGAGGATGTAAAGATAGCAGAGGGATCCATGTGTCTAGAACATACAGAGGCAAAGAGAAAGGAATTAAATGAATGGGCTGAGGGGAAGCTAAAGACTAGACAACGAAGGGGTGTTAGAGGCCATATTGTTTTATCTCTAAGAACAATAAGAAACCACTGAAAGATCTTAAGTAGGGAATGATTTGATTGGGTTTGAGTTTTTCAAAAATCATTTTGTCTCTACAGGAGTTGTTCTTCGAAACTCCAGGATTCCAGATAAAAAAGAAAAAAAAAAGTTGAAATAAGTATAGAGAACACTCACTTATTTCTTTACAGGTGATTAGACTGGAACTGAATTAATTCCTCCTAATCAAAAGGATTATTTTCAAGGCCTCAGCAGTGACAGGTAATTTCAAGATGTGATCGTTATACATGTCTGTTTCTAATCAATCCCTCGTACTACATTTCAGCCAGTCAACACTGCCACATATTTTTGTACCTTTCCAGTAATTTTCATGTCACAGCTGTCACTGGGCTCCCTGCTGGACCCAAGTACACATAACTAATTAATCAATCAACCAAGAAGGAGATAAAGTCATGCCTGATGCTACAATGAGAATCTTTGCTTGCTAAACTCAATGACTGGTTTAGGGTCGAATTAAAAAAGAAAGACTTCTTAATGGGAGAAAGAGTTTGCAAATTTAAAGATAATTCCTAAGACTAGTAGTCTTGTAATTTAGAGTGTGTGCACTGCACTTACCTAGCTTGTTATTCCAAATTATGGAAGGAAGCAAACCTATGTCTGGACCCCCCTACTGCTTGGGGTCATCAGTGTGGAGGAATAAGAAGGCAGAGAGTAAGAACAGTGGTAGAAGATGAGCTCGTGAGTGGTGGATGAGTCAGGAGATCTGCCTCCTACTTCTAGCTAAGGCACAGACCCATTGAGTGTATAAACATAGACAAGCTATATCATGTCATAGCACCCCATTTCTTCATGCATGAAAAGTAGGCCTATTAGAAATAAAGAGTTTCTATCAAGAGAAATGCATTCATCAGCTCTCTGCCACGATGACAAAACACTTGAGATAGTAAAGAAAGAAAAGGTAAAGGTGTAATATGAGATTAGGGGGAATTTTTAAGTTAGTGTCTATAGACACTAAAAAGCTAACTATGGAATTTCTGGGTGATCTAATCAGCTTTTTAGATTATTTTCAAATCCATGTATGATTGTAAAAATGTAAAGCTTCTGGCAATTGTCATCATATATGGAGCTAAGAGTCTGTCTATCCCAGACCATCCAAGACCATCTGTCTCATCCTTACTTCTATCTGGTGTGATTCTGGGAGAGGAGCAGACAGAAATATGTCCATGGGCATCCATTTTCTTCATTACAAAATCTGTTCATTGCACCAGTATATTGTTTCCCTGATTTTCAGTACTCATTACTCTAGTGCTAATTATTTTAATTTAAATCACAGGGCATGTAGCTGATGAGTTCACAATACAAAAATAAAATGAAACAACAAACAGAGGAAGAAAAAAGATATTAGATGAAAAGGTCCTGGGTAAACAATAATTTCTATCCTTTATGTGTGTTAAAATATGCAAGGGATGTACAATAATATACATATGTGAAAACATCAGAATGAAACTCATTACCTTGTATGCTAACTTAAAAAATAACTTAAAAGAAAAGACTCAGGAAAAAATGTATGCAAGGAAGCCCAGTACTGAGCACTTTCAAAACTTGAGTGCCCTTCTCCTAGGAAGTGACCACAGGACAAGCAGGGAGACTGAGGAAGCTGAGGTTAAATCCAGATGAGTCTGACACGAGAGGTGGAATTATCTTTGAACTACTCAGCTACAGTACTTCCTGAAAGTGTCAAGAGCAGATGACAGGAAAACTCACAGAATAAGCAAGTGAAAATAGAAATGGATGGGGCGTTAGGGGCACTACAGGGCCAGATAGGGTCAGGGGACACCGGAAAAGAGAAAAGGAAAAACCTTCCTTGTGGCCTGAGTGCGTTGAATAGGTTGAAAAGCCTCTCAGCCTCCCAGGAGGCATCTGAACAATGTGTTTCTCCTCAAATCTGAAGGACAACGAAATGATAGATTGACGAGTCTCCGAACACCTGCGTGTGAGGTAGAAAATGAGCGCCCCGGATTCAGTGTTTTAGAGAAGGGAGCAGAATTTCCTGCTGCTGCACTGGGTAGCAGGGTGAATGTGGGGGCCAGGAGAGCACTGTAGCTGTTAGCAGTGGAGATTTTCATGGCTTGTAAGACATTGAGGACAATGGTGGATAAGGCAAGGCCCTGCTATGGAGCAGTCCAGTCTTTTCTCTTATAATAAATGTATATGGGTACATGTTTGACTGAAAATTTCAGTCATCACCTCTGCATATTCCCATTGCCAACAGCTTCCGAGTGTTGAAGACCCAGACCTGGTGCCCAGCTCTGCTTTGGGGGTTCCCCTTCTGAATGCAGAGGCTTCAACATCCTTCTGGAAAAATTAGCTAGAATTTTAATTGCTTCAGACAATGTCAGGCAGCGCTAGAATAAAATACAGGCAGCTTATCAGAACAGGAAACTCTTTCTTGAAATCACAAAGAGTGATTTTTTTTCCCCTCACTGCATTTTTTTTTTTTTATCTCAAGAGAAAAGGAAAAGCTGAATGAAGTGAGTTTAAAAGGAAAAGGAAAAGAGGCTCTTCTGAAACATGGGGGTTATGACACACCAGTGTTTCCAGCCAATGAAATATGTGATATTTCAGGCTTGTGCAACGCTCAGCCTAAGTGCCTGCAAATTAATTGAAAAATATCCTGGATAACCTGCATTGCAGTGAGTGCACGAGGTAGCTTCAGAACAAAGGCGGGAGAGTGCTTTTGTTTGGTTGCAGGTGTGGGTGACCTTGTGAGAAGCACACTATAAATTGCTGAAATTGTGGGATGATAAGCCAGGTTGATAGATTTCTGTCACTCTTCCTCAGTAACAAATGGGCTCACCTTCCTGAAGTCTGCCAAGGAATACACATCAAGAAGCATATCACTCCTCCTAAGCTTCCGAGGCAAGGTGGGTTTCTCCGCACTTTTACAAACATCCAGAAGAGGTATCTACTCCGCACCTATTCACAAGAATTCACTTTTCCTTCAACATCCTTTATGTGTCTTACTCTTGAAGTTTTATTATGTTTCTCTCTCTCTTTTTTTTTTTTTTTTTTTTTGTTTGGACATGGATGTGGCTTTGGACAATGTAGTCTGGGGATACTTAGGAAACAGTGTAAGTAGGGAAAAACATACAAGAAAGTGCTTCTTTGTTTTACAGAGCAGGTAATCACATCAAAAAGAGCAGCAAGAGGAAAGGTGGATGCTGATCACTTTGTAAGAAGAAATCAGGGAGACTGAAGGAGTCCCATTGTGGACTCTCTGCTGCACCAATGGCCTAGGTGCCTAGGCAATTCTAAACTATTGTGGAGAGGGCACACTCCTGTAATCCCAGTGATGTGGGAGGCAGAGGCAGGAGAATCACAAGTTCTAATTTAGCAAGACCCTGACTCAAAATAAAAAATAAAAATTGGGTCAGGGGTACTGCCTATTGTAGAGCACTTGCAAAGTATGTGCAAGGCCCTAGATTCAACCCCTAAGTACTGAAAAAAAAAAAAGAAAAAAGAAAAAAAAAAAAGAAAATAAAGAAAGAGAGAAAAGCCATGTTGGGTTCTGTAACACTTATTCTGTACTTTCTTTGGGAAATAGTTTTTCCTCTTTTCCACCCAAGAAATAGCATGTTTTAGCCTAGCTATCCTTCTGTTGTTCCCTTAAACTGGTGTAAAGAAAACTCAAACACCTGGAAGCTCTTTTGTCTGAAAACTTAGAGTTTTGATTTGTGGCAGCACACTGACATAGGCTTCCTAAGAAAGGAGTGTGAGGTTTGGTGTAGGATTTGGAGATTTTGGAGTCAGACTAACCTAGGTGTGAATCTCAGCTTGGATATGCAACCTGGGACTGTTTTTATTTCCTCTAAGCCTCAGTTTCCCTACATGTTAAATGGAAATACTAGTACCTAGCTGATCAGCAAGTACTTAGCTGACACTGTCAAAAAATGTGAATTAGAGATAGCATAGGAAAAGCCTCCGCATAGCACCCAGTGCATAATAACCTCCCCAAATACCTTATTTTCCTTTCACAGAAGAGCACTTCAGCATGTAAATGTGCTTCTGGCAAAATATATCACATCAATAAGAAAGCATCACAGAAGAGTAGAAAAAGCATTGATTCAAATGAGCATAATGTAGATGGAGTCTGGGGTCAACCAGTTCCACAGAAGCTCCACATGCGTCACATGACCTCTAGAAAGTGGCAGAATCAGCTAGGTCCAGTGGTGCACACCTGGAATCCCACAACTCAGGAGGCTGAGGCAGGAGTTCAAGGCCAGAAGCAGCCTGCATAACTTAGACAGACCTTATCTCAAAATTAAAAATAAAAACGAGGGTGTAGGTGCAGCGCAGGGGTACAGCACTGGCTAGCATGCATGAGACCCTGGGTTTAACATCTCAGTACTTTTGAAAGAAAAGAAAAGAAAGAGAAAAAGAAAGAAAGAAAGGGAAAGAGAAAGAGAGAAAGAGAAAGAAAGAAAGAAAGATCGAAGAAAGATAATGCCTTCTTCATAGAGACATTATAAAGAGTCAATAGTATTTATTAAATAAATAAAAATAAGCATAATATTTGGCACATGGGGCAAACACCATATATCTGTACTTTTCCTCTTTCCTCACCTGAAGGACAACAGTGATAAAGAAACATATGAAATATATTATTTCTGTGTTTTAACATTAATACTGTAGATTATATCTACAGTATTTTCTATAGTTTTAAGCTACAGTTTACTTTGTGGATTGTTTTTCTTAGAACTGTCCAGAGAATCAGATTCAAGGAATGTGTGTATCTATATAGAGAGATTTATTTTAGAGAATTGGCTCATGTGATTTGGAGGTTGGCAAGTCTAGAATCTAAAGGGGAGGCTGGCAATTGGAGACTTAGGAAGAGCTAGTGTTACAGTTCAAATCCAAAGGCTGCCAGGCTGGACCCCCAAGAAGGGCTGATGTTACAGCTGAAATCTGAAGTCTATCTGTCACAGAATTCCTCTTGCTCAGTGGAGGTCTGTCTTTTGCTCTATTTGAGCCTTGACTGCTTTGATGACGCTTGTGCACATTATGAAGAACAATCTGCTTAACAAATAGATTGCCTAGTGCATAGTACCTACAGTCAGCACTGTGGCATCCGATCCCGTCAGATATCAGAAGCTAAGCAGGGTAGGGCCTGGTTAGTACTTGGTTGGGAGACTGCCTGGGAATAGCAGATGCTGTAGGCTTGGAAGAAGGGCCAAGCAACCCATTCCCTAATAACAATTTGCCATTAAAAACCCTATGATGAGCAGAGAAGCAGTAGCAATACTGTTTCACCTGTTGGATGTAGGGTCACTATGAGTCTGACACCAACTCAATGGCACCTAACTATACAACAACAGTGCACAGCAACCTCCCAAAAGTGGTCGTTTCCACTCATTAAGGAGTGTGCTCCTAGTCAAATCTATCTATCATGTTACATGAGAAGCATCATAGAAGAGTGGGAAAAGCCTGATTCAGTGCTACCAATTGATTCAAGTCTAGCAATGTAAATGTAAATCTCTTTCAAACCAAACCATACCATCCAATCAACCAACTAAATGCAACTTTCACAGCAACATGCAGAATAACACTTGACTAAATATCTGAGCACTCTGATGCAGCCAAGTTGACACATAAAATTAATCATCATATGCATCCTAAGTCATTTCAAAGAGACTCACCCTTGAGAACAATGCAATTGGCTGATTAAACCAGAATTCAGAAATTAGAAATGAGATTCTTGGTGGAAAAATGAAGTTCCTCAATCAGGTCTGGATCCTCAGGGTTAGGGCTGGAGCAGAGGATGCAGGGTAGTGATGAGGCATCCTGATTGTTGTAATGCAAGCTTTCAGCACTGTTCCTCCCCCATGAGAGTTTCTATCCCCTTTGGATCAAAGATGAATGTCGCTGTCACTAACGCAGAGTGCCCATCACTGGCTTCACTACAATAGCTCATGTTTGTTACTGCCCTTCCAACATGACTTCTAAATCAAATAGTAGGTGAGAGCTAATATCTGATTTTAGCAAAAGATAAAGGGAAATTTCGTCTAATCTTCATGTGACATGGGAAATGGGAAAGTGGGATGTGTGATGTTTTCTGGCATATTTCCTATACGGTATCAATTGCTTTAAGACTGGCTATAAAATACCTAGGCAAGTTGTCTCTAAAGGCTGTGTACTGAAACACCTTTCTTAATGCTCTGCTTAATTTTGTTCCCACGTTATAATTCATTGTTGGCCTTTTCTACAGTGAATTGTTGGAATTAAACAATAAATCAGCAGGGAAAAGACATGCCAATTTCCTTCCCAGTTGATAAATTACAGTGTGGGTTTGGCATAGTATGTTTTTGTGTTTGCTTGTGTGTGTGTGTGTGTGTGTGTGTGTGTGTGTGTGTGTGTGTGTGTGTGCTGTGTAATGGGCAATATAAATGTACTATATTTCTATCATGCATAGTAAATATCTATCAATGAGTGGCAATTATTGACAATTGGAGAATAATATTATTCCAGATTTGCTCACATATATTTACTATAAAAACAATTTGCTTTTAGCTTTTATACTCAGTTTGGTTTTATTCACCAGTTCTCTACCTCCTAGATCTTAAATTTTTTTTAGTTTTTTAAATTTTTTTTAGTATTTTAAATTTTAAATTCTGCATTTGAAGGGGAATGTTTCTCATTAATCTATGTGTCAGTAACTTCTTTAAATGATGTTATAATTTCTTTTTCTTTCTTTCTTTCTTTCTTCATTTCTTTCTTCTCTCTCTCCTTCTTTCTCTCTCCTCTCTCTCTCTCTCTCTCTCTCTCTCTCTCTCTCTCTCAATTCTTTGTGGTTCTGAGGGGTTAAACCCAGGGCCTTGCACATACTTTGCCAGTGCTCTACCACTGAGCTATACCCACAGCCCATTTTTAATTCTTATATTTTTAAATTTTTTATGTTGAAACAGGGTCTCCCTAAGTTACACATGCTGCCTCTGGCCTCCTCAAATTTGGGATGTTCCTGCCTCTGCTTTCTGAGTTTCTGGGATTACAGTGTGTGTCACCGTGCCTGGCTATTTCTTTCTTTAACAAATATTGTTGTTGTTTCTGTTAGGTGGAGTTGAGTTGGACTCATGGTAACCATATACTATTCATAGTTTTCATGGCTCATTTGTTTTGGGAGTGGGCTGCAACGTCCTTCTCCCAAGCTGAAATCACCCAGTTTTCCCAGGCAGTCTCCCATCTGTGTGCTAAACGGCCCCAACCTTGGTTAGCTTCTGAGATAGACAAGATTGTATGCCAAAATAATAAAAGTTCCTTTGGGGTGGGGAATATTTAATTATCTACTCTTGGAAAATATAAGAAATAGACTTGTTGCCTAATAACTTAACATTTGGATATTCAGACAAATATACTAATAACATAACTATGTTATACCTACAGCCATACCACGCTGACATCGGGTCTCATCAGATCTCAGAAGCTAAGCATGGCTAGGCCTGGTTAGTCTTTGAATGGGAGACTGCTTGGGAATAACGAGTGCTGTAGGTTTAGGAGAAGGACCCAGCAGCCTACTCCCAAAACAATTAGCCATCCAAAACCCTATGAATAGCAGAGAAGCGCTGACATAGTGCCAGGCATGGCACAGTGTCTGGTAGTGTTTATTTCTGGTATATACATAGGGACTGTATGAGTGGGACCTGACTCAATAGTACCAAACGACATGAATTTGTTAGTTATAATGATGATAAAAGTGGCTTAGTATCTTCTTAGGAAGCCACTGTACCATCCATATGCATAATATACATCTTTTAGATACTTCTCATCAGTATGTATCAGTGTGGGAAGAGAGGCTATTTAAGATTACCTAGGTCAAGTTGCTCTAAGAGACAACTATGTACATGGTTACCTCTGAGATAGAACCTCTCCTTGCTTAGCTTCTTGAGTGTGTATAGGTCAAGTTTGTCATCAATCAAATAAGAACACAAATATTTCAAAAGGTTTTTCCCTTTATACAGTGCCTAGCATGGAGTAGGCCTATCAAGGAATGCTATTTGTTTTGCAAAGAAAGCAGTAATAAAAATCTTAGAGAGGACTTTAGACAATGCATAAAGGAGAATAAAAAGGAAAAGTAGTTAACAAAAACCAAGACAATCAAGAAAAGGCATTTAGAGCCCAGGACAGACAAAGCCATGGAAGCCAAAGGGAGTTAATGTTCATGAAAGTTTTATAACACAGTCTCTGAGAGCAAATAGAGTCTAAGACAAGATAAACTAAAATGTTCTTCTCTAAAAGTATTTTTAAAGTAATACACCCTATGCTCTGTTACCATTCAGCACCAGCATGTTAATAATACCAGGGACAAGCCTTTTAAATAATTCAGTATCCTGGCAAGGAGTAAAATATATGAGAAAGACTAACATTAATAGAAAATCACATGAAAAAACACAGGAATTGAATTGAATGAAACCTCCAGGTGAGACACCAGTTTGAAATAGCTAAAAAATGAAAAGAAAAATAAGACACAAATCAATAGAGAAAAGGTGTCATGAGTAAGCAAGAAAAAAATGATGCACTAATTTAAACCTAGATTGCTCTGGCTCACTGCAGGTGAAATTCTTTGGAAAGGATTTGACCAACTTGTATCCAAACATAAGCAATCAAAATAGTGTCAGGAAAAAAAAAGTATTAATTAAAGAGAAGTTGAAGAAGTAGAAAGTATTTCTTCAATCTGTGAATAAGTGGATATTCTACTGGGAAACAGAATCTACTTCACATGGTTCAACATACTTTAAGGAAGTGGAGACATTGTTACAGATTCCTACTGGATAGGAGCCATAGTCACAGGACATAACCAACCAAATATATGGCAAGAAGGAGCAAAAAAGAAATCCCTACCCTCTCCTTCCTTCTGACTTTCAAGTTCTTCTTGGTCCTTCCTATTGATCAAATCCAAGTAAAAAATAGCTAGTAAGACAGCCATGTGTTGCTCTCCATAGGGTTCCTCTTCCCAGGACTCACAGCAAGGCATGCGCGGCAGAGAATGGATCTTGGACAGTATGGAGGAAAGGGATTCTACAGAGAAAACTCAGAACAACCTGAAAAATAACAAACCTGAAATACTTGTAGGGCTGGTGTTATGGAACGACAAAGATACAATGTCTATAATCACAGGAGAGAAATATCCTAGAATATCATACCCAAGAATATTCTAACAATTTTAAAAGTCCTGCCATACAAATTAGAGAGCTCCCTGTTCCATTGGAGTTGATCAGTACTCAGATGATTACCTCTTAATGGAACTGTAGATGGAATTTCTGCAGACCTAAAGAGTCTTGCTCTTTCTGTATTTCTCCCAAGTTCATCCTAAGGCTTCATTAAATACTACAGTCATCAGTTACCTGTTTCTTCAACTTGACTACTTTTTAGAGGCCTTTTTGGTGGCTGAGTAACAAGAATTGACATCTCATGTTGAACCTTTGCATAAATATAGATCATAGTAAATTCATTTTCCCAAAGGTGAATTAGTTCGTGATGTTTGACTGTCTTTCACCATGGCTCGGTGTATTAACAGATCAGGTTATAAAACCTGAACCCCCTGGACCCTGCCTTGGTGGTCCTCCTTGTTTCATGGTTGTCAGATAAACAACCTGACTTCTCATTTTATCTTCAGAAAAGGCTTTCAGTCAATGCACAATTGTAAGAGAACAATCAATGTGTTCTTGTGGTTCTGTATGAAAGATTCCCATAGAACAAAGTTATTGTTGTTAGGTGCCATTGTGTGGTGTCCAACTCATAGCAGTCTTAAAAGTGTTTCAAAGGCTGATTGTTTTGGGGATTGCTTTGGGAGTGGATTACCACATCCTTTTCCTGATAGATCAATAGGAAAATGAAAAAACTAAGAAACCTGCAGCCGTAGCCCTGTGGCATCGCATTCCATCAGATCTTGAAAGCTAAGCAGTATCCAGCCTGGTTAGTACTTGAATGAGAGACTGCCTGGGAACACCAGGTGCTGTAGTCTTGGGAGACAGACCTGGCAACCCACTCCCAAAAATTAATCTGCCATTGGAAACCCTATGAACAGCAGAAAAGCACTGGTAATAGTTTTTCCCCTATTGCATGTAGGGTCGCTATGAGTCAGATACCCACTCCACGGCACTTAACAACAACAAAATAAGAAAAGAAGAAATGCATAAATTGTCCATGTCTCAAAAGAGGGAACACAAATTGCATAGCTTTTTAGTATTTAAGGATATACAAATGAAGGTCCACATGAGCTACCATTTTATATCAGATTGGCAAATTTTAAAATAAGGCTTAAAGTACTGAGTGTTAGTAAATATGTGGAATAGAACAAAGGTAATCATATAAAAACAGGAGAATTGAGAAAGAAACTGTAGTGTTATACATCAATTCAGTTATGAGAATTTACTGAATTATAAGTAACAAATGTGGACCTATCCTAGAAATAAATGTTCAATTAAAAAATTAGTTCCAAAAAATAGAATATTACTATTTTTATAAAATTTGAAAACAATCAAAATTCACTATTTTTCTTAAAGACAAATATGTACAGGAAAATATACACATCCATATCAGAGAAGCTTAGTTTTTAAATCTATACCATGACCACCTCCACCATCACAAACATCTCACCAAAGATGAGTTTGGATTTCTTCAAAGCATAGTAACTTCCTTTGTTGAACAAGAAATCACTCATTTCACAAACTATCTCCACTTTTTACATCCAATTGCATAATGAGGATAAAGCAATAGAGGCTCAAATAAGTTATAGAAGGAGAATGCTTCAATAGCTAAGAAATTTCAAACTGTAGTCACTGAATATTGAGATCAGAGTTAATTCAAGAAGTCTGAGCTAAGGGACAGATCTCCTCTTCTGACCTCTGCAAAACACTGGGGGCTCCAGCCCATAATGGCAGTCTGCCTGGAATGCTAATTTATTCCTCTTTTCAATCTAGCTCTATTAAACAGTTCTGTGCACATTCAGAGTCCTTGATGGCTATCAGTGAGTTAATCTAATAAATCACACCTGTGAGCTTAATTAATGTTTATAAAATTCCTCAGGATCTTGGAATGAAAGGAACTAGATACTCATATTGGAAAGTGTAACTATTATTGTACTTTTTTTTCACTGAACCTGGTCTTCAGTTATAAGGTATTGATGGTCCTACGACTCTGAGATTCATTAATTTCAGCTGACTCTTAGGAGGACTTTCAAGACTGTGCAAATGATCCTGGGAACATCTCATTTTAATTTCTGTACAGTACATTATCTTTACTCATTAAAAAATTATCACAGTGATGAATTCTGCTTAATTTAAATTGACTTCTTTGTTGGGGGGAAAGGCAATTAAAGTTAAGAATATTTAAAAGGAGTCCTAGGTGGGGGAAATTATTTCAGTGGGAAAATAAAATGGCACCTTGACACACAATGAGGTTCTTATTTTCTCTGGCTAGAGAAACAGGTTCTCTCCAAAGGTTCTCTCTGTAGCCTCGGAGGCCAACTTGTGCTGTATGGAAAATGTATCAAACTAACTAAAAATAACCAAAATGAATGTTCACCTCTCAAAGTAGGAAATCAACATATAATGACTCAAATTTATAAATTAGGCAAAAATTCTGGTGATTGTTTTGTTGTTAGGATTGCCTCATCTTTCTCCCATTTTTGTGGTGCCGGGAATTGAACTCGGGACCTCAGAGACTGCAGAGTGGCACTGTACAAACTGAGCTAAATCCCAGCCCAGTTATTGTTTAGAGAGATGGAAATATCTCTAATATAAGAAATGAGGTGACTAATGAATGGCCCCAGTTTGTCTGGAAGTGACCAGTTTTAGCACCAAAAGTCTCTCATCCTAGGAACCCTGTTGTTGGGCAAACAGGGACAGTTGGTCACATTAGAACCCCATATGAAGTTTAAAAGTTGTTTCTCAAAGTGAGCCTACAGTGGGAGAAAGGGACTGGAGCTTTTCTCCATAAGCCTTCTAGCACCCTTTCAGGTTTAAATCATCTAAGTGTTTAGCTTTGATTTAAACCTGAAACTTCTATTTTAGCAGAGAAGGAGGAAGGTGATCCTATGGAGGAAAAATAGTAAGCAGGAAGAGAAAGTATGAGTGGGGATAGGAAAAAAAGACAGTTGAACATTATTTTGCAGAGCTTATACTGATACAGGAGAGATTTCCATCCTAAAGTGTTTTTTCTTCCACTTTCATATTCTTTCCTTTCTTTCTTATTTTTCTTAAGCTCTATATTACTTATTTTGTGGCCATTATTTTCAACTTCAATTACTGAGGTTTTGAGTTCTCCCTTCGTGTTTGTTTGTTTTGCTACCTAAGCCAGATTTCTAACTTTCAAATGCTTATGTTAGGTTAGTGAGATAAAATGCAGGATGCTCAGTTAAATTTGAATTTCAGGTAAGGAATAATTACTGTATGTATGTTGCAAACATTGTTCTAAACACAGCATAGGCCATTTTTTAATTTTAAAACTATTATTTCAATGAAATGAAAATTTAACTGGGAATCCTGTCTTTTTGTTTGCCAAATATGACAATCCTAATTTAAATGTAGGTATCCCTGCCTACCTCCTCACCCAGTTCATTGTATGTGGTGGGGGAAAGGGTCAAGGACTGGAATTGAGAAAGGTTGAATTCCTTATTTGAGCTTGTTACTTAATGTCCTTGGGCCCCAGTTTTCAAATTTGCAAAAATGAGGCTGTAGGTCCAAATATTCTCTCTACACGTCTCCAATAGTAAAATTCATAAATTAAATATACTTGGTTTGAGAATGTCCTAGACATAAAGAGACCTTGTGAGCCCCTGTGGAGGGCTATTGATCTGAGCTGCCTTTTTCAAGGTAGTGGTAATGGGGAAGCTGCACTGGTTTCCACTTTCTGTCCTGTTTGAGCTAGATTCTCTGAGATAATGGAGAGATTCCTGAGAGGCTAAGAGTACAGGTCACATTTTATGGCTGTTTTGGAATTTGGTAGCAAGAGAATCTGAAGTGGATTTGGGAGGTCAAGAGTATTTCCCAGAGCATCTTCCTGTGGTGTCAAGAAAGACCCACTGAGTATTACATGGCAGTGTTAACCATGAGGTATGCTGGATATGTCATGTTCACTTCCAGAAACATGCACCACACTTCCATGGCCTAAGAAAGTGACTCACCTGGGGGTACTGGCTTTGGAAACTTCATATTTTAATAGATTAAGCAATTTTCATGCATGAGCTGAATACAACCACTTCACATTTATTGCTGGAAGTCAGTGCAACACAGTGGAAATTCACAGGCTTTGAATTCTTTCAGGCTGGTGTACAAATCCTAGTACCACTCCACAGTGTGGTGTGACCTTCAACAAGTCACTTCAACATTATGTATGTAAAGCATGTTGTTGTTAGGTGCCATTGAGTTGAGTCCAACTCATAGCCACCCAATGTACAACAGATTGAAACACAATCCAACATTGTGCCGCACAGGATCTTTTTTATATTTAAGCCTATTGTTGCTGCCACTGTGTCAGTCCATCTAGTTGAGGGTCTTCCCTTTTTTTTTTTTTTTTTGACCCACCACTCTCCCAAACATGATGTCCTTCCTCACAGCCTGGTCCCTCCTGACAACATGCCCAAAATACGTAAGGTACAGTGGCCATTCTTACTTGCTTCCAAAGAGTGCTCTGGTTGCAGTTCTAGGATGGCTCTGTTGGTTCTTTTAGCAGTCCATGGTATATTCAATATTCATCTCAAACACCATAATTCAAAAGCATCAATTCTTCTCCTGTCTCCCTTCTTCACCGTCCAGCTTTCACAACCATATGATGCAACTGAAAATACCATAGCATGAGTCAGGTGCACCTTTATCTTCAATGTGACGTCGTTATTTTTCAACATATCCCTTTAGAGAGAGATTTTGCAACAGCTTTTCCCAAGGCAATGTGTCTGTTGATTTCCTAACTGCTGTTTCCATGGATGTTGATTGTAGAACCAAGAAAAGCAAAATCTTGGAAAACATGGAATGGCTTAAATTTAATGAGTTAAATTTAATGTCCCAGATCTATATACATTTTTGTTCACTTCCATGAACCCTCATAATGTTTCAAAAATATGGGTAATATAAGTTATAATTATAATGTAATTTTATCATATAATTTTGTATTTTCAATTACAAATGAGGAAACTAAAGAGAGGTATAAAATCTGACCACAGTCACATGGAATGTAATGTTGAAGCCAGGACTTGAAATCAAGTCTATCTGTCCCTAAACTCATGTTCTTTGCATTGTACTCATTGTCTCACACTCACACATTTTCTCTTTCCCTCTAGCCTCTTCTCTAAATTTTCATCTTTCCTAAAGTTTTAGTGAGAACTAAATGATGTCATATAAGTAAAACAGATAACATAGCACCTGGCATATACTGGTTCTTATTAAATTGCTATTTCATGTTCTCTTCATCTGACAATGTTTAATAATTGTAGCTGATGCCAGTTGAAGGAAATAAGACAGATAATTCAAGATATTTCCTTTTTTCTTCAAATCCAATGATCTGGCTCCATAAAATGACTCAAATTTAACTAGGAAAATGTCACTATTTAAGATAATGTGTAAACAAACCATGGCCTATGAGCCAAATAGAGCCAACCACCTGTTTTTGTAAATAAATGTTGGTTGGAGTGCAGCCATGCTCATTCATTTATGTGTTATCTGAAGTTGCTAACAAGCTACAACAATAAAGCTAAATAGTTGTATATGACCCAGGAAGCAAGCCTGAAATATTGAGTCTCTGGCCCATTAGAGAAAAAGTTTAGCAACCCTTGCTGTAGACCATACCAATTTGACAAGTGTAATAGCTGGGAAGCTTAGAAAGAAATTGGGTTTCAGCATCAGTTGAGGAGGAAATATTATGGAGATATTTAATGGATCTGAGAATCCATACATAAAATAAGCATTAGTGTAAACTCTGTGTGAGTACATCTATGTATAATTAATTTCCAAATGCACACAAATGGTGCTCTGATAGATAAAATTAAAAAGACTTAAAAGCTTGGTTAAATTAATGGAAGCTTTGAGTTATTTGATGGACAAATAATAAATGTAACTTCTGCCATGAAAGATTCTCCAGAACTACTTGTTAAAAAGAGGACTAGTGATGCAGCACAAGACATTTTAGCCACCGTAAGAAGTAACTCCAACAAACTGTTCAAACAGCCCCTGAGCCCCTCTTGTATTCCAACTACTAACAGTGACTAAAGATGCCAGTTGGAAATGATTCTTAGCACTTTTCCTGAAAGAATAAACATAACAAGTTATTTAAGATCCATATATTACCTCTCTTTGCAGTTAAACACGCTGTTGGAGATTTCCCTAAAGTTAATAAAATGGAATGGGCTGGGGTTTAGCTCTGTTGGCAGAGTGCCACTCTGTACATGCTGAGGCCCTGGGTTTGATTCCCAGCACCACATAAAATGGGAGAAGGAACTGACAGCCCATTCCCGAAACAATCCCAAGATAATCAGCCATTAAAAACACTGTGTGGGGACTCTGAGTTGGATTCAACTTGACTGCACCTAACAACAACAATAAATGGAGCTACTGTTTATTACTCTTGCTGTTTAATAATGAGGATGCAGTCATTTTAATAATTCAGATTGACTATCACCCCTGTGAACAGAGGTGATTATTGTGTTTCATTGTTGCTATTGTTCATTTTGTTTACTTTTGTATGAGTTACAAATCATTTTTCTGTAAACCACAGAAAAACCAACTCAAAGTGGATTAAAGTGAAAAGAGGAATTAATTGGCTCGTGTAACTCCAAGGTCCACAGGTATAGCTGCCTTCAAGTGTGGCTTGATTCAGGGCTCAAGAAATGACAATATCACCTGGATCTTGACTTTGATTCCTGCGGATTGGTTCCATTTCAGATGTTGTGGATTTTAACGCATCTTACCTCTCTGAGCTTTGAGGTGATCACACTCACACTCTACCAAATAAATGGTAGAGAAAGAAACTTTCCTTATTCCTGAAACATAAACTAACTTCTCCTCACACTAACTCTAATCCCCAAACCAGTTCAAGGGAGGAAATAAACTGACTGAAATAAAGCAATCCAGATACATCCTTAGTGCAGGATTTGTGTCAACCCCATCCAAATCATGTTGCTAAAAGTGGAGGACAGAGAATTATGCAAAGGAATCAAAGAACTATTGCTTAACCTCCAAAGAGGAAGAAAGGAGCACCTGGAATAAGGGGAGCAATCTCTGTTCTCTGCAACTGCGACTCTGAAGGAGATTTTCAATCCCTGGATTGGTTTAAATTTTGAATTTAACAGAGAAAACAGAATTTCATAGGTTGTGCTTTAGAATCAAACTCCTGAGGTTCAAATCCCAGCTCCCTTCACTTATGAGTTGGGCAATTTTGAGCAAGGTATTTGTCTTCTTTGTGTTTGATTTTTCCTTATGGAAAATGAAAATAAAAATACCTACTTTGCAGGGTTGTTGTGAGGAGTAAATGAGTTAATATTTATAAAGCACCTTGAAAACTGGCCTGTAGTAAGCATTATATATTCTTACTATTGTTTTTCACATATAAATTAGAAATTGAAAAATAAGTCAAATATGAACAGAATTGTAAAAATGTTTTGATATTTTTAGTCAATCTGCAAATGTTTCATTTCCTATTGCAATAAGTTACAAGATAGGACTTAACACCTGTCCTTTTCATATAATCAGGATGGATTAGGTTATGCTGCAATAATAAGGAATCCCCAAATCCTCAGTGTGTTCAAACTACAAAGGATTATATCTCATTCATACCACATGTCCATTACAGATCACTTGTGGACGTTATCGTGCATTGTTGTTTTTCTCACTTTTGGAGCTTAGATAACAGGGCAGTCACAATCTGAAGTACTGTTGGTTTCTATGGCAGAGGGAAAGATAACGTAGCAAAGAATTATAGATTCTTAAAGCTTCTTACCTTAAGTAACGCACATCACTGCTGATTAACATTCCACTGGAAAAAGCAACTCACATGGCCATAACTAGGTGGGACAGTACAATACTACCAGGTGCCAAAAGGAAAGAAAGTATCTGCAGATAATTCCAATGACTACCATATTATTTGTTGATATTTGAACTTATAAATCCTACATCCTCAAGGGGCTTACAAATTTCTTCAGATATTTAATTCTGTGGCTCTTCCCATAGTATGTTGTCCTCTGAACAGTGGATTATTTTTCAATATTGCATAGCATTGACCTAACATATTCTGAAAAGATAGCCCATTTGGATTATTTTCTTATTTAGCAAAGGGAATGAGAGAATAGAGATTCAAGTAAAGCAGCACTATGTTCAAACATTTATTGTATAATCTCAGCTTCTTTATCTTTAGTGAGAATAATAAATAGTACTTACATACATAAATGCTCTGTAAGGATTCTGTGAGTTCTGGGCATGGTGGCTCATGCCTGTAGTCCCAGCAACTTGGAAAGAAGAGTTAGAAGGATTGAAGGTTTGAGGCCAGAGGCAGCCTGCACAATTTACGAAGTTGGACCTATATGTTACATACTACAAGCTCTAATAATTGGGGCCTGAAGCAACTAGCTTTTGCTATAAGTTGCTCATCTGGGAATGATCTGTGACATAAATATCTTCCTCCCATCTAGGAAAACTGTTATAGGGCTCTATAAAAGCAGCAAGATCAGGGCCAGTTGTAGGCTTCCAATTCAGGGGCTTCATCTAGGTGCTGGTGGAGGATGATAAGAGCCAATGAGCCCAGTCTACCTACAGCACAGTTGAGATCATCACATCAGCAGCTTCAGGGTCTGGCTGTCTCACACAGGGCATTAGACAAACCATTAAAAAACATTCCGGGCATTTTTGGGCTTGTCATACTGGGAACATCAGGGATAGAAGACCTTCTAGAAGTCTTAATCCATTTGAAGTGGGTAAAACATTCAGAAATGTTCAGAAAGGATACAAAGCAGACAATCTTGTACCCAAATTTAACACATTTTGACATATTTGGTTTAGATTTTTTAAAAGTATTTCTAATCAGTAAAACCTTCTTATAGCCCTTATCCACCACCTCTCCTTCATTCTTTCCCAAGACAAGGTGGGTAGTATGGCTTCTACTTTTGGTGCAAAATGCAAATGTTTATTCACAATGTATAATACTTTTTTTGAGGTTTTCAAATTTTCCATCAATAAAATCCTACTATTGTATATCCTTAGACTCCTCAACATTTTCATGTATGCTTGAGATGTTGTTGATTGAGAATGATCTAGTACTTTCATTTTAATTAATGAATAGTACTTCACTGAATGAATATATAATAATTTATTTATATTTATATATGTATACATATATAGCATGTTGTTATTATTGTTGTTGTTGTGGTTGTTGTTGTTATTATTATTATTATTATTTTTTTTTTTTTTGTGGTACTGGGGGTTGAACCCAGGGCCTCGCGCCTGCATGCTCTACAAGTGCTGGACCACTGAGCTGCACCTCAGCCCATTTTTTTTTTTTTACTTTTTGAGACAGGGTCTCGCTAAATTACCCAGACTGCCTCTGGTCTCGAACTTGCGATCCTCCTGCCTCCGCCTCCTGAGCCGCTGGGATTACAGGCGTGCACCACCACGCCCAGCTCTAGCATGTAATTATTTATTATTGTATTCTTTAGAAACAATGTGCATCATTATTTTGTTTTTCACTTTAAAGATACCATTACTAAAGTTTTAGCACTAAGTTTGATGCTTGTTATACGGTTTTAACATATGCCCCTTATTGCATTAAGGAAATTACCTGAAATTACTTCTTTGCTGATAGGTTTTTTTTTTTTTATTTTACCAATTGGCTTGATTTGCATCTAGTGAGATGATCTTTGCTTTTTAATTTTTTATTTTTACTTTTTTTTGAGACAGGGACTTGTTGTATAGCTGCCCTGGAACTCACTATGTAGCCTAGGCTGGCCTCGACCTCATGTTATTCTTCCTGCCTAAGGACCTGGCAATCCCCTCCCAAAAATCAATCTGCCATTGAAAACCCTATGAACAGCAGAGAAGCACTGACAATAGTGTTTCCCCTGTTATACAGAGGGTCGCTATGAGTCGGATACCGACTCAACAGCACCTAACAACAACAACAAGACTCGTGAGTGCTGGGATTACAGGCATGTGTCACTACATCCAGCCTTAAACTGTTAACATAGTAAATTTCTTTTCTAGGTTTATAAGGCAGACCCTACTTCCTGTGTAATAACCCATTTTTCTTCCTAACAGAGTCTTGATTTTGTTTGGGGCAACGATGGTGGAAGCTGACTATACTCTCCACTGCTTACACCTCCTTCCTTTCAGTTACAGGTGGCATTGTGGCCAGTCTCACTGATGGCCAGGAAGTAGAATTCTCTGGGAAGATGCTAAGGAAAATAAAAAGGAAAAATATGGCAGATGGAACCTTTCATCTTTCCTCCTTCCTTGAAGCTGGGCCCCTTGCTCAAGTTGGCAGCAGCCCTTGTGTGGCCATGAATAAAATACTAAAGAATCATCATTCCTAGTTGGGAGCCTATAATCCCAGAACTCAGGAGATAAGGCAGGACAATCTCAAATTTAGGCCAGCCCATGCTAAATAGTAAGTTCCAGGCCAGCCTAGGTTACATAGTAACGTCTTTTCTCAAAAACAAATAGACAAACAAATGAACAATAAAAACCACTTCACTTAATATTGATGAGCCACTGAGCCAATAATAGCAACTAACCACCTCCAGATTTCTTGTTGTATGAGTAAAATAAATGTCTATTTGTTCAAGCCATTCTAAAAGAATTTCCTGTTGCTTGAACCTGAACATATGTCTGATAGCGTTTCAATAACCATCTTTGTATTCTTGAAATAGACCCTACATGGTCATTATGTATTTTGAATGCATTATATGTATTCAGCTAATACATTATTTAAGTGTTTTGCATCTGTGTTCATTGGTGAAATAGGTCTATAATCTTCTCATTAAATGCGATTTTGTCTAGCTTTAAAAGGCCCATAACAATAGATAAGGATCTTTCCTTCTCATTTATCTTTGGAATGATTTATATAAAATGATACTTATGAGTGAATGTCAAAGGCTCTTGTGTGGGTCTGCTACTTTTATTTTTGATGAACAAAGTTCTCATTATGAACTTAGTTTCTTCAATGATTGTGTGTAATATAATAAACTATTTATTTTTATTTAATTTCAGTAATTCATGATTTTCTGATAGCAAATTATTTGCTTTAAATAAGATTTCAATAGTACTGGAATAAAGTTGCTCATGACATGTTCTTAGAGTTTTATCATCTTCAATGTATTTAAAGTTTTCCTCTTTTTTATTCCTAATATTGTTTGTGTGCCTTTTCCCATGACGAATCTTGTCAGCTCAAATATTACATTATACTTTACATAGATATAGCTTTTCATGTTCAGATTTTTTGTTTGTTTCCATTTTATTATTTTCTTCACTTATTCTTTTTTCTATTTACTTCAAATATACATTGCTGTTTTCTTCTACTTTCTTAAGCTGATTGCTTTATTTGTTTTCAATCATTCATGTTTTAAATTTTGTATATGTAAGTCTACAATCTTCCTTTTAAGTTTTTCTTTCTCTGTATCCTTAAAGTTTAGCTATGTAGTGATTTCACTCTTATCCAGTTTCAAAAATATCTCAAATTCCCTTCTGACTTCTTTATTAATCCATGAATTATTTAGAAGCATGTCTTTCAACTTTTAAGTATTTGGGGTTTTTCATTACCTTTATAATTGATTTCTGATTTTATTGCATCATAGAGTATGAACTATATAGCATGGAGATTCTTCAGTATCTGTTGAGATTCCTTTGCCAAGAATATTGAACAATTTTTATAGATGCAAATGGCTTTGAGAATAATACATAATCTCTGTTGAATACAGGTGTATACATGTCAATTAGGTCAAAGTTTTTGATGGTATTCAAATTTTCCATCGAATTAAGAGATTTTTGTGTACTTCACTTACAAATTTCTGTTGTTGTTGTTAGGTGCGATTGAGTTGGATCTAACTCATAGCGACCCTAAGTACAACAGAACAAAACAGTACCCAACACTGTGCTATGTACACAATCTTTTTATGTTTGAGCCCATTGTTGCAGCTGCTACATTTCTTCTCATTTTGGGTCATGCCATATCAGTAAAAGGAGGTCCTAGGGCATTTATTCCATTCCCATCATTAAGATCTACTGTACTTTAGGAGGCTTCAGTTCCCAATTCATTTCCTGAGTGCCTTCCAGGCTAGGAGGCTCATTTTCTGGCACTACATTTGACAGTGCTTCTCTGCTATTCATTGGATTTTCAATGGCTAATTGTTTTGGGTGTGTGTTTCTGGGTCCTTCTCCCTAGTCTGTCTTAGTCTGGAAGCTCAGCTGAAGCCTATCTACTATGGGTGACCCTGCTGGTATCTGAAATACCAATGGCATAGCTTTCAGTATCACAGTAATATGCAAGCCCCTACAGCACGACAAGGTGACAGACACAAGGGGGTACCAAGTTCTAGGGAGAATAATTCAAGCAATTTTATAATGTTAATGTATTTGTCTTTTCTTCTCTATACATTTTGAAATTGTATTTCTGTTCAGAATAATTAAGTTAAAAATAGTGTGTTTTTTCCTGAAAGTTTATTTTAGGCCAATGATATACTGTTATAGCAGCCTGCATTTTTTTTTATTAGTAGTATTGCACAACAACAGCAATTTTATTTACACGTGGTAGTGAGGGATAGAGTAATAAGTCTTTTGTTAAATCCATTATGAACCTATCAAACCAATATTGAGTACACTTCCATCTCCTTAAACATTTCCCAGAATGAAGTAAACAACAAAAGCAAACAAACAAAACACAAATAACAGTAAGAATTTTAATTACCATGTAATCACAGTCTTAGTCATGATGGGTTATACCCTGATTTTTTTCCCTTTCCTTTTTCTTCAATCTCTCTTTTTTGTGTATGTATATTTCCATAGATTTACATCCTGTATTATGCATTTTTTATCTCCCTCTTTAACCTTCTACATTGTTTCTCTCTCTTCTCCAATATACACTCCTTTCCATTATTCTCCTCCCTCTCATATTGGATCCACTTTTATTTTCCATCTTTAGATAAGGATGATTGTATATATACATATATACACGTACATATATATGTACACACACAAACACACACGTATATATATATATATTTAATTTTTTCTTTAGGGTAGATTTAGGTAGGGTAGATTTAGGTCCCACGTATGAGACAGAACACTTAAAATGATACTCTCAAGTTCCATCCATTTTCTACAAATGACATAATTTCATTCTACTTTACTGCTGAATAATATTCCATTGTGCATATATACCAAAAATTTTTAACCCAACCTTCTGTTAATGAACACCAGGATTGATTGCATATCCCTGCAATTGTGAAGAGTGCTACATTAAATATGGAAGTTCATGTGTCCTTGTGGCATGATGACTTCTCTTCCTTTGGTATATTCCTAGAAGTGGTATTGCAGGATGATAGGGTAGTTCTATTTTTAGTTTTCTGAGGTAACTCCATGTTGATTTCCATAGTGGACAAGCTAATTTACAACAGTGTAAAAGTGCTCTTTTTTCTTCATATCCTTGCCAGCATTTGTTGTTATTTATTTTGTTAATCTTGGCCATTCTTACTGGACTGAGATGGAAGCTCAGTGTAGTTTTGATCTGCATTTCCCTGATGACTAAGAATATTGAGCATTTTTTCATGTGTTTATTGGGCAAATGACTTGAACAGACAGTTCTCGAAAGAAGAAATACAAATGATCAATAATCACATGAAAAAATAATCAATATTTTTCACGATCAGGAAAGGGCCAATCAAAACTACATTGAGAAACCATCTCATCCCAGTCAGAATGGCTACCATCAATGAAACAACGAATGCTGGCAAAGATGGGGGCAGAGAAAGGAACCCTTGTACATTACTGGTGGGAATGTAGATTGGTGCAGCCACTAGGGAAATCACTAACTAAAAATAGGGCTACCATATGACCCAGCTATATGACTCCTGAGTATATATCTGAAGCAATATAAGTCAATATAACATAGAGATACCTGCTCTTCCATATTTGTTCCAATGTTATTCACAAGAACCAAAATATGAAATAAATCTAGGTGTCTATCAATAAAAGAATAGATAAGGAAATTGTGATAAATATAAAACATGGTGATTTATTAAGCCATTAAGAAGGATAAAATTATGGAATTTGCTAGAAAATGGATGAAACTAGAGATCATTATTTTAAGCAAATTAAGCCAGACTCACAAAGATAAACATTGTGTGGCTTCTCTCATATATGGATGTTGTTGTTGTTGTTAGGTGCCATTGAGTTGGTGTCTGACTCATAGCGACCCTACATACACTAGGTGAAACACTATTGTCAGTGCTTCTCTGCTATTCATAGGGTTTTCAATGGTGCATTGATTTTTGGGAGTGAGTTGCTGGGTCCTTCTCCCAAGCCTACAGTATCTTGTGTTCCCAGGCAGTCTCCCATCTAAGCAATAACCAGGCCTGATGCTACTTAGCTTCCAAGATCTGACAGGATCAGATGCTACAGTACTACAGCTACAGGCATATGGATGTTACACTTATATGAATATATATGTATGTATATTTATATACATTATTAATGAATATATATATATTCATTATTAATGAATATATATATATATTCATTATTAAAGCATTTAGATTGTGAAAGTTGATGGGACCTAAGAAAGGAAAGATAATGGACTAAAAGAAAAGGAGGAGGGGCAAGAAGAAAGAGTAATGAGAGTAAAGAAAGGAAATATCATATATGTTGCCCCATGGCAAAATCAAGATATACATAGATAGATTGTTGTTGTTGTTGCTAAGTGCCGTTGAGTTGGTATCCGACTCAGCGACCCTATGTACAACAGGGGAAACACTATTGTTGGTGTTTCTCTGCTGTTCATAGGGTTTTCAATGGCAGATTGATTTTTGGGAGGGCTTTGCCAGGTCCTTCTCCCAAGCCTACAGTTTCTGGTATTCCCAGGCGGTCTCCCATCCAGGTACTAACCAGGCCTGACCCTGCTTAGCTTCTGAGATCTGATGGGATCAAATGCCACAGGGCTACAGCTGCAGGCACATAGATAGATAGATATACTAAAAAAACAAAAAAAAAAACAAAAAACAAATAGAAGGGTGTTTATTGGTAGGGAGATAGGGGTTGGGAGAGGGAGTCAAGTGAGAGTAAGAGGGAAGTGAATATGAGCAATGTATAAGGAAATGCATATATGGAAATGTCATAATGGGACCCATTATGTTGTATTTTAAAAATATCCAGTTTTAAAAAGTTAAAAATAAAATAAAATAAAATTGCTTCTTTGCTTTGTAGATTTAGCATTCCAACTATAATGTGATATAGAGAGAATCTATTTTTGTCTACTCTATTTGGAATTCTGCATGCCTCTTTGGTTTGTATATTCATTTCTTCCCTTAGGTTTGGGAAGTTTTCAGCTATTATTTCATTGAATAGGTTTTCTATGCCTCTAGTTTTTTTTCCCAGCTCTTTCCTGTTTCTCCTGTATTCATAGGTTATGTTTCTTCATTCTGTTGAAGATATATTGAAAATATTGGTCATATTACTTCATCTTTTTGCTACTTGTTGTCTGATAAAATAAGCCCTTCAATTTTCTCTTCTTTCTTTAATATTCTGCTTTCTGATTCATCCAATCTAGATATATTTGATTGTACTGTCAGTTTATTTGACTGACTGTGCCTTTTAGTTCCAGGATTTCTGTTTGGTTCTTTTTCAGGATCTTGATTCCTTTGCTGAATTTTTCTTCTATGTTAAATACCTTTTATGTCCAGTGTTTTAATTGCATTCATCTGTATGGCTATGCTATATTTGAAGTGTTCTAATAAAAGCAAATTTCTCAATTCTTTTTTTGGCATTTATTGCATTTGGGTGTCTTTAATTTATCTACTGAAAGTTTGTGGTCATTAGGAATATCTTCTTCATCTTGTTTGTTCATATTTTGTATGGTTCTCTGTTATGTTTGGGATTTTCTTTAGTGTAAGCTATTACTGCTTTAATATTTGGGATTATCCTTGATTTAATGCCTTCTTTTGAGATCATTGTCCCCAGTATCACTCAGAGCATATAAAGTGCTCTTTGTTAATGTAATAGCCTTATCTCATCTCACCTTTACAATGACGATTATCTTGTTTGAGGCCTGGTTCAGCTTGATTTTTAAAAAGTATACAGATTGTGACTCACCATCAACAAAACAAAAATCCCTACAACTGGGTCAGTGTGCAAGTTCACAATAAATGGAGAAAAGATTGAGGTTGTCCATGATTTTGCTTGGTTCTACAATAAATACCTATTGAAGCAGCAGTCAAGAACTCAAAAGACACATTGCTTTGGGAAAAGTGTGGGAAAAGAACTCTTTAAAGTATTGAAAAATAAAGATGTCATGTTGAAGATGAAGGTGCACCTGACTGGTGACATGGGATTTCCAGTGACATCATATGGTTGTGAAACCTGGACATTGAACAAGGGAGACAGGAGAAGAAGTGGTGCCTTTTATTTATGGTGCTGGAGATGAATATTGAATATGGACTGCTAAAGAACCAACAGATCTGTCCTAGAAGAAGTACAACCAGAGTGGTCCTTGGAAGCAAGGATGGTTACACTGTATCTTACATAGTTTGGGCACGTAGTCAGGAGGGACCAATCCCTGGAGAAGGACATCATGTTTGGTAGAGTGTCATCTCAACAAAACCAGGAAAATCCTCCATTAGATGGATTGACACAGTGTCTGCAACAATGGGCTTAACAATAAATAAGATGGCGTGGCTGGCACAGAATCAAGGAGTGTTTCATTCTGCTGTACATAGGGTCACTATGAGTTGGACCCCACAACAACATATTTAAATAGTTGTACCTAAAACTCCAAACACTGTAAAACATTGTATGCATAACATTTTTCCCCATTCCTGTCTCATTCTTGGTTTCCTTTCCCAGGAGCAAACTCTTGCCAGTTTTGCAAATATTCTATGAGCTTTTAGTTTCAACAAGTCAAGTCCAACTTGTAGCAACCCTATGTACTACCCCCCCCAAACAAAACAAAACAAACAAACAAAAAAAAAAAAACCCTCCCCGACTTCTCTGCTATTCATAGGATTTTTGAAGGCTGATTGTTTCAGGAGTGGGATGCCAGGTCCTTCTCCCATTTTTGTGGGCTGGAGTTTAAACCAAGGGCCTCAGAGCATGCAGAGCAAGCCCTCTACCAACTGAGATAAACCCGAACCCCTGGATTTAACCCCTAAGTACCACAAAAAAATTGAATATAAATCAATTTTTGTTAAATCATTTGTTAACTGTGAGCACTATTTTAAAGATACCTTAACAACGAACATTTTATTAAAGGTAATTATTACCAATGTGTAAGCTCATCTTTTGAGGGAGTTGTTTCTTGGTTTTATAAATAGAAGTCAATGAAACCTGTGTTGTGAAAATATCCCTAAAGAACTCATCACACATGACCAGAGAGATTTCTGATGTCATGATCTAAGGAGGCTCTATACAAATCTTCTGCAAGTTGCCCACAGTTCCTTCAGTTGATAAGGGCGTCACGCAGCCATTTCCCTTTCGAATCTTATTGCTTTCAACTTCCATCCTCCTACCTGACACCATGGCTTGCCAAAAAGGGGACTTCAAGGAAAAGAAAAAGAAAAGGGAAGTAGGGTTCTTGGTGCTACTTAAATGATAATTGAACTGGGAAGAGAGTTCTAGATTCCCAGCTATTTTTCTTTATCTGTGGAATTTATTCCTTAGAAAAAGTTCTTGGCAAAATCAAATTCTCCTAACATCCCAGTTTTATATGTCTGAATTACTGTCTCAAAATCCTCTAAAAGTTAAGATCTTACAGTATGACAAAACCAGTTTTTATAACAGATGATAGAACTTAACCATGTAAACCACAGGCTAGTGTCTCTTTAACTGAGAGGCAATAATATTGTCATTGTTCAAGCCATTTTAAAGATGCCTCTTTCAGCACCTCTATTTCATATTTGTTGAAAAAATATCAATGCTGCCAAAGTATTGGCCTTTTGAGAAGTTTTGCAAGTTGCAATCAACAAAAGCTCTTGTGAACAAAAATCAGTGGGTAAGGTGTTCAAGATGACAGTAAAGGATTGAAACATTATTTCATGAGCTTTGTAAATATGATCCAATGACTTAATGACTTCTAAAATTATTCTAAGCAATGGCATAGTTGTTAGGTGTTTATAAACTCTCATTTTGTAAGCAAGTTACTTATTAGAAAAGTATTGATTCTATCATAGCAAAGTCTGAAAATATTGGCTTTTGGTGTCAGGCAGAATTAAGTTTGTATCCCACTTATCCATACATATGACTTTGGAAAGATCATAAAACTTATGTATAATTAATTTCTCATATATTAAAAGGAGACCAATTATGCTTACCTCACAGAGTTTGTGACTGGAAGAAAAGTCTTAAAGGATCACTTACCAGAAATAAAAATAGAATCCTTATAAATTTCAAAATGTGAAATTTTATATGTCCCAAATTCTAACATTAAAACTCATTTATGCCAAAACAACACCAAACCCCATAATAATGGACATGATTATTTTCAATAGTATTGATTAGGACTCTACAACCTAGCAAGATATCACTTTTATTAGTTATTTTATAATTTAGCCATTTTCTCCTCCTGTTAAGTTCTTCCATAACTATTATTCACTATATTCACAGAATTATACTCTTACAAAACATACATGTTGTTGTTGTTAGGTGCCATCTAGTTGGGTCCAACTCATAGTGGCCCTATGTACAGCAGAACAAAATACTCCCTGATTCTGTGCCAGGCACATCATCTTATTTATGTTTAAGCCCATTGTTCCAGACACTGTGTCAATCCATCTAGTGGAGGATTTTCCTTTTTTCATTGACCTGCCTGACACTCTCCCAAACATGATGTCCTTCCCCAGGGATTGGTCTCTCCTGACTGTATGTCCAAAATACATAAGATGCGGTGTAGCCATCCTTACTTCCAGGGAGCACTCTGGTTGCACTTCTAGGACAGATCTGTTGGTGCTTTTGGCATTCCATGGTATATTCAATATTCATCTCCAGCACCATAATTCAAAAGCATCAATTCTTCTCCTGTCTTCCTTGTTCAATGTCCAGCTTTCACAACCATATGATGTCACTGGAAATACCATGGCATGAGTCAGGCACACCTTCATCTTCAACATGACATCTTTACTTTTCAATGCTTTAAAGAGATCTTTTGCCACAGCTTTTCCCAAAGCAATGTGTTTTTTGATTTCTTGACTGCTGCTTCCATAGATGTTGATTGTAGAACCAAGTAAAGCAAAATTGTGGACAACCTCAATCTTTTCTCCATTTATTGTGAAGTTGCATACTGACCCAGTGGTAAGAATTTTTGTAAACATACATAACAATGTTTAAATAATTCAATTTTAATGCAGAAATAAAATAACAAAACATAGCTGTACAAAATTGTGAAACAATGAAATTTATCAGACTAATATAGGGCATTGCCAGGAATACTGAAGCAGAGCTCTCTAGGAGGAAAATGCCTCAATTTCCACCTTTGGAACAGTGAAGATATTGTGGTAGCTTCCCTTGTTGCCCTCAGTACTCTGTGGACTACACAGAACCCAAGTCAGTCTTTGTAAATACAACTAACATAAATACCTCAGATACTAAGGAAGGAGAATTAAATGAAACAGGTCCAAAGTTACTATAACCCAATGGGTTCATCTCTGTGTGCATCTATCTACAGGGTAAAGATAGTATTTAGCACATACCTGGCACCTGAAAAGTATTCAGTAAATGACAATTGGTGTTACCATATTGCTACAGTTTTACTATTATATCTTTCTTATTATTCTAGTCAGGTTTTTATATTTGATTCCACAAAAGATAAAACTCACCTAGGTTTTTTATTACTTTGTCATTTACAACTGATTTCATATTTAAGTGGCTCATATCATTTTTCCAGTGAATTTTAAATATGATTTACATCTTTCTCCATACATTCCCATTCTTATCTAGTGAGTTTTAAACTTGATTTACATCTTCCTCCATACATTCCCCTTCTTATCCCTCCATAAAATAAGTCTTTTTGCAAAGATATGTAATTGGCTTGTGGCTTCAGCAGGAGTTAATATGTTATTAAGCAATTGTATTTTGAAAAGGAGATATATTGCTAAGTTAATGAACAATGTTTGGGGAAATAAAAGTTTAATAAATAATTTTATTTAATGTCTTGAGTTTTTCTCTAAAGAAAAAACTGGTCAAAATTCATGGTATTTATAATAGATTTATAGTTACTGCTATATTCAAATTTTCTACCCAAGGTCTATTTAATGTGATTTTCTCTTCAACTGACCTTTGTCCTAAATCTCATAGCTAGCATATAATGAGCACGAGATCTTGTTGTCTGTGGAAACTATGAAAAAAAAAAGCATCAGAAATTTTAATGAGAAGAGAAAATGACAGGAGAGAAAAATGGTAAAGTCCAATGTTCATTTAGATCAAATTAAGTAAAAATATTTACTTTAGGAGCAGTGAGGATCAAATCTTCATCTCCCTGGTACAAAAGCTGCCCTTTAAACATGCCTGAGTCAAATCACGAATCAGAAATATGAACAATAACCCTTTTTATTCTTCTACCTTTCCAGTCTACCAAACAAAACAATGAATAAGGACCCAAGTGCGACCAGCAGCATGTGTTTCATTGAGTTTCACATACAGGCTTCATTCTTCTTAAAAGGAGCAAGTACATTCTGATTCACTGGTAAATCGCATGCTGACGATTTTGGGCTATAGATGCTGTATTATAATGTGGGTACTGCCACCAAACATACCCTGTCTGCCAGTAGAGCAACCAAAAGTGTCACACTGTGAGCTAAAAGCATGCAAGTGTCACTAAGAAAACACTCATGTCTGTGACTCATTATGGAACTCGTCTGTAAGAATTCACTCTCCCTCCCTTTTGCTCAATGATGAGTAAATGGGCTCTAGATTCCTTCTATCTAAGGCTATGTTCAGAATGTCATATGTACCCCAGGGGCAGGCGGCCCTGGACTGACCAGAGACTCAAATATAAATATAACTGGCTGACAATAGCTGTGAACATGAAGAAATTCAGATATGCCTTAAAAGAACAAATAATACTCCTTTTCCCAAACACCCCAACTTTTTAAAAAGAAGCATTCTTGACTGTAGTTAACCTGATCATATGTATGAAAAGCAACTTTTTTAGTCCTGAGGGGTTGAACCCAGGTACTAGCACATACCACGCAAGGGCTCCACCCATGAGCTGCACTCCCAATCGCTCTCTTTTCTTCTTTTTCATTTTGAGACAGAGTCTTGGTAAATTGCATAGGCTGCCTCTGGCTTAGAACTCAAAATCTTCCTGCGCCAGCCTCCTGACTTGTTGGGATTATGGGCATGGGCCACAGGACCTGGCTAGGAAAAGCTTTTTGTGTGAAGTTAGTATTTGTTTTAAAATAAGAAATAGTACATATTTAACAATGCTGGCTTTTAAAGCTGTTGGCAATTTCTAAAAGGTCACAGAGAGATGCACACAAAATATTTTATCACATGGATATTAGTATATCAAAAAGGAAACTGTAGACATTCAGTAATTTTTAAGACATAATCACTGTCTCAATTGAATTATCTGGTGATAAATAGAAAAATATTTTAGAGGGCAGATAAGGCAGGACTGATACTGACTGCACCATGCAGATTGTTAAAGAGATGGGAGATAAAAGTGAGTACAGAGTTTCAACATTGTGACCCTAACTTCTGATAGTCAGATAAGAATGTCCACTATAGAGGAAATGAAATACAGAAAAGCGAGATTAGATCACAATGTTTACAGAAAGGAGATCTTATTTTTTATGATGCAAGAATAAAAGCATTATTTTCTTTCTTTCTCAGCGGTTATGTACTTCACTAACTGTGAAAATAAGGAAATAAAACTGAGTCTACCTTTATGTCCCACCTACTTTTTTCCTGGGAATGTGAAAACTAATTAAGAAAGATTTAAATAGCTAAAACTTTATTTCCACAATTTTGTGAACATTTATAATTTGCAAAACTCTTTTATGTTCATCAACTTATTGGATTGCTACCACAACCCAATTTACAAAATGAAGAAAAAAATGCTCCAAGAGGTTAAGTGATTTGTCCAAGATAAAATTGGCCCTGTTTAAACCAAGATGCCATCTTTGTGTTGTGCCTGCACAGCCAGGGCATTTATTCCACCATTTCATACTCATTTATTTCTGTTCTTCACTTCACTCAGTTTTTTTTCCCTCAATCACTGTGGAGCTCATCATGTCCTATGTTGGAAAACAATTTTTATTGCGGCAGATTTAGGAAGCTTTTAGCCAATATAACTGGTGTCAGTTTAGTTTAAGATTTACATCAAAGCAATAGTGAAAACTTCTCTCTCCCATTCCTATTTTTGTCTCAGACAAGCACTTATCTAATGTATGTGATAATTTGTGATATGTATGAATGGTCCAGCAAAAGAAGCACCAACTGTGCCATCATTGTTGCATAAAGAAAAGCAATTTGAAAGGAACTGATGATAGTCCTTTGCAAAATGTAATAGAATTTTAGTTCCTCCTATACTTTGCTTTAGGGTAACATCTTGACTACTATATAGTCTTAATGACCATACACAGGACAAGGACTTGATAATCCACTCCCAAAGCGGTCCCAAAACAATCAGCCATCGGAAACCCTATGAGGATCACCACGAGTCCAACCCAGCTTGACACCTAACAGCAATAATTACTGTAGAGCAAGAAAAAGGAAAGGAGGACCTTGGAATTTCTATATGCTGTAATCATGGTGTTGAAAAATGGATGGAAGATGCTTTTATTGTTTTGTTCTGTTTGTTTTACTTTAGCAATATATTTAAATGAAAATCCAGTAAATAAGCCAAGTTCCATAGCAGAAATAATAGCATTTTTGGCAGAGTTCATGATCTCATTAGCCAAAATGTACAAGGTTCCATTTTTAAAAACAGAGTATTGCCCTAGAAAGAGATAAGTACAAATGACAGCAGTTCATAGCACATAACTGTAGGAAAAGAGTTTAAGACAATTTATTTCTGAAGTTTTTGACAAATAAATCCTTGTTCTTACATAAATGTCCAGGAGGCAAGAATAGTTCACATGATACAGAGAAAGAAATGCCTCTCCGCTCTAACCCAAATTACATGGCATCTCTGTAGCCTTGAATTATATGTAGTTGAATCAGGTAATTAGAATTAATAAGCAGAGTTCTGGCAGGGAAATTGTAAAGAAGGTTTCGGGCATTTTTGTTTGTCATAAAGTCTGAAGTACAGATGTGGAGATAGAAATAATCATGATAATTATGAAAATAGCCAGTGTGGACACAGCTCTTGCTCTGGATCAGACACTGGGCTTTTGGGAGAAGCATCTGAAGAAATTATAATTACTTGCTACATGGATGAGGGTGTTGAAACTTGGTGGGAGGACCTGCCCAAGATCATACTAGAAATTAATGTTCTATCTGTGGTTCCAACCCAGCTAAATGAGGTATAGAGAAAAAATAAGATATATTAGTTTCATTTCTACCTCTTTTTAACTCCATAATTTGGGCAATTCATGTGACCTTCATGCACTTTAGTTGTTTCATCAGCAAAATTACCAGTTCAATATTCCCTAACCTGTGCCAAACTCCTAAGATGGAGAAGGACAAGAAATGGGCTTGGAGTTTGCAAGTGATCCATGTATTGTCATAGAGTGACTACATGGTGTGTTTTGCTTTATATATGTGCTTCTGTTTTAGAAGTGTACAGATTTATTTCTGGAATATTAAAATAAATTTCAAAATTATTTCTGAATTCATAAATTCTTTTTCAAGAAGTGTTTTCTCAAACAATAAACTAAAGAGTTATTACTACCAAGTTGGGGCTCCTGAAAATGTTTCTACATAAAAATTCAGCCTTCACTTCTTCAAAGGAAAGAAATGATAAGGTAATATCTCAAGACTCTCCCAGTTGTAAATTTCTGTCATTTCAGGAGACAATTTAAATGATTTGACTATTAATATTTTTACAATTGCAAGAGCAATGCATTTAGGTTATTTTTCTCGCCATTTATAGTTTTCACATATTGCTCTTTTTGACAAGGACAGTGAATACCCTAATTGTTTCCTTGAAACAGTCATTTTAAAGCAGAAGCTGGTAGATGTAGCAAAGGATGCTCCTTTGAACATTCGGTAACCTTTTGCATAAACTGGAATTTCTTATGCTATTAGTGGTCAGATTGGTAAAGTTTAGGAACTCTTAGATTTTGTGTAAGCCAGATGCTTAAAGACAATAGACAAGTGGATCAGAAATCAGCTATGTGTTTCATTAAATGGGACGCTCCTGCTGCCCATTGAGAGTCATGTGGCTGAACTACTATAATGGTTAAAGGCCACTGCTTCAGCCCTGATGATTGTGGAAGCAACTGCTACCAGAAGGCTGCCCTCAGGGGCTTCCAATGGCAGCCCAGCTATGACTTTACATTGAGAATGAGTTGCATAATTTCCTTTGGTTCAAGTAATACAAAACAAGCTAACTCTAATCAAGCATCTAATTTCCATTATTGCCACTAAGGAAGCCTACTTGCTTATGCACAGCTGGTGGATTTATAAACTATTACTAGATTTTTGAAGGGTCATGTGGATTAAAACTTATTTGATTCAACAACTTCTCTTCTAAGATTCTGTCACACATTACACATACCCATACACATAAAATCAACTAGGTACAACATGTTTAAAATTAAAGATGTCCGCCATTCTCTTATTATGAGAAACTTAACACAAAAGGAGAAAAGAGAGTTCTGGTTAAATAAACTGTATTACATCCATGTGGAAATTCTGTACAGTCATTCAAGTTTTAATGAAATGAACTGAATAGCAATGAAAAGTTTCAAATTAAGGAAAGGAAATGAGCTAAATTTATTTCAAAATATATATATTTCAAAATATATTAATTACTTTCATTATTTTGATTCTCTATATAAAGCCTGCCATGAGATTTGGAACTAGAGCTTAGGGTGTTATAATTGGCTTTTTTGTTTTCCTTTCCTCAAACACACCATGATGATTCCCACTCTGGGTGTTTGCAGTCAGGTTTCTTGGTCTGAAAAACTTTTCTCTCATGTTACCATATGGTTGCTTCACAGAAGTCTTGTCTAATTGCCTTTCAGAGACACTCCATTATACTTAATCATATCTCTTGGTTTTACTGTCTTCATCATCCTTATCTCCATTTGAAGTTATTCACTTTTGCATACAGTTGGTTATTATCTCTTCTCAAAAGAATGTAACATCTGTGAGAACTGAGACCCAGCTATCCTTTTTCCTGCTATGTCCTCCACACTTACAACCATAACCAACACTCAGTATTTGTCAAATGAATGATTCTGTAAATGTGTGAATCATGTTTTTATCTTTTCTGGTGAGTATTTGTGGAAAAAAAGGACTATCTTGATGTTCATCAGAAATAATTATATCTATGAATAATTGTCTAACACTTCTCCTCCATCTCTGCTTTCTCTGTTCATCTGATAAACATTAATTGATTCTCTGCAATGGGCCAGTTATCATGATAGGCAGAGAAGTAAAATAAGAATAAGATTTGGTTTTTATTCTCAAGAGGCCGAGGGTTAGTGGAGCATATAGATAGGCAACACGTGGTGAGATAGATCATTAGTGTCTGATAGGATTTAAAAGAAAAGGAGGCAGACAGGATGTTATGGGGCAAAGTAAGGGAGGAGCTAAAACACCTTGCTGGTACAGAAGGTTTCATGGAGGTAAGCTGGAAAGATGTTCCAGGTAGAGGGAAGAAATGTATTTTATAGGCATGCTGTCTCCCAGAAAGATGAGCAGCTCAATGTGACCAGATATGGGAATAGACTAAATATGTGGGTTTTTTTCCTATGGGCAAAGGAAGTGACAAAGAATTCTATATTTGACAAATCCACAATAGATAAAGCCTATATAATTAAAATTAGTAGAAGTTTCAGCTACCTGTGACAGAATATTTTGAAATCCAGCACACTTTATCCTTGCTTCTTCCTTTTTTATTACCCCATCCCCCACAGATAATGAATAAATGCTATCATTTGAGCTCCAATTGATACCTCTAGTAATCTCTTCACTTTCTTTCATCTTCCCTCCCTCTACCTCAGCCCAGACAAAATCACTCCATTTGTGCATTCTGCAGTAGTTTCCTAACTGGTCTTTACATTTCACTCTTGTTTTTCTTCAATCATTTGTCCACATGGCATTCAGAGCCATTTTCTAAAATCATGAAGAAGAATATGTAACTCTTCTGGTTAAAACATCTCCCACTGCCTTTTGAATGCAATTCAAATACCCTCCAATAATCTGCAGTCCCAAAGGAGACATCTGGCCTCTGCTTACATTGTATTCTCATTCTCTCATATTCTCTCTCTCTCTCTCTCTCTCTCTCTCTCTCTCTCTCTGTGTGTGTGTCTGTGTGTGTGTGTGTGTGTGTGTGTGTGTGTGTGTTTCTCTCTCTCTCCCTCCCCTCCATCTCCTAATATAGAACAGTCTAGTTTGGCCTCCTTTCCATTCCTTAAACACACCAACCTGTTTCTTGCCATAAAGTCCTCTCATGGTGTTTTGTCTGCCTAATATACTCATCCACCTACTTTTTACCTAGTTAGCTTTTTTTTATTCTTCAGGCATCAGTCTAAATTTTATCACAATTTCTCAGTCATCTATAAAAGTAAATTAAATTCCCTCTTCTTGTGGTAGCCAGGCTCCAAAACAGATGCCTGTCTCTTGTATTCACATCATTATTTAGTCCTTCTATTAGTGTTTTAGGGCTTCCACAACAAATTACCACAATCTGAATGGTTGAAAACAACAGAAATGTATTCTCTCATAGTTCTGGAAGTTGGAAGTACACAATAAAAGTGTTGGCAGGACCACACTCCCTCCAAGTCTCTAGAGAAGAATTCTCCCTGGCTTCTCACCCACAGTTCTTGGTACTCCTTGTCTGGTAGATACATCACTGTAGTTTCTGTGTCCCTTTTCACATGGCTTTCTTCCAGGAGTGTCTATCTGTAAATCTATCTCTTCTTATAAGGTGACTAGCCGTTAGACTTAAGGCCCACCATATCCAGTATGAATTCATCCTAACTTGGTTGTACCTGCACACTCTGTTTCCAAATAAGGTCACATTCACAGATATTGGCGTTAGGACTTCAATATATCTTTATAAAAACAAATTCAATTCACAATGTCCCTTCCCAAACTGGATGAGACTAACCTGTGCAAGTAATAAGATATGGGGGGAATGACAGCATGTGACCTTTGAAATTTCATATCAAAGACATTGAAGTGCTCTTCCTTGCTTTTTCTTAGAATATGCACTGAGAGAAACAAACTCACATTGAGAAGACATTCAAGAAACCCCAATGGAGAGGCCATGTGGGGAGGAACTGAGATTTCCTCCCAACAACTTTCTCACTACATCAGTGAGCCTTCTTAAGTTGATTCTCCAATTCTGGTCAAGCTGTCAGATGATTTTGAGCCAAAGTCATTAAGTAAGTAAGTAAGTTCAGAATTCCTGACTCATAGATTTTTTTTATTAGAAATTTTTAATGTACATCATAATGCAATTCATTTTGACATGCTTTTCATTGTGACAATTTTCATATATGCAATTTGATAAGCATTATTCATATAGGTTACCCCTTACCCTCCCCTATGCTTCCCCCCTCCCACCCTTCCCATCTAAGTTTCCCATCCAAGTCTTCTCTATCTTTTACTTAGTAGTATTTTTCTATATGTCCTTGGGTTCCACTTCTGTTTAAGATAGAAACTCTTCCTGTAGTGGTCTTTGTTTTTATCTTGTTAGAACAATTATATGCGATTTCTAGTCCATTTATATTGACATCATTCTTATCTCCCCCCCTTTTATTATGATCCGACCTTTGAATAGGATTTTCCTTCTTATAATTTTGAATCAGCTCCCTCATATGAGTGAGAACATGTGTTGTTTCTCTTTCTGAGCTCGTGTTCATTCACTCGAAATAATTTTCTCTAATTCCATCCATTTTGCTGCGAATGACCTTATTTCACTTTTCTTTTATTGCTGAATAGTATTCCATTGTGTATATATACCATAGTTTTTTTATCCATTCTTCTGTTGAAGGGCACTTTGGTTGATTCCATATCCTTGCTATTGTGAAAAGTGCTGCATTGAACATGGAGATGCAGGTGTCTCTGTGGTATGATGACCCATCTCCCTTTGGGTAAATTCCCAATAGTGTTATAGCTGGGTTGTATGGTAGATCTATTGTTAGTTTTCTGAGGTACCTCCATATTGATTTCCACAATGGTTGCACCAATTTACAGCTCCACCAACAATGTAAGACTCATAGATATTTTGAGACAATAAGTATTAATCAATTTAAACCACTAAGTTTGGGGTGGCCTGCAGCCATAGCACTGTGGTGTCAGATCTCGGAAGCTAAGCAGGGTCAGGTCTGGTTAGTAGTTGGATTGGAGACCACCTGGGAACATGAGATACTGTAGACTTGGGAGAAGGACCCGGTAACCTACTCCCAAAAATTAATCTGCTATTGAAAACCCTATCAACAACAGAGAAGCACTGACAATAGTGTTTCACCTGTTGTACATAGGGTGGCTATGAGTTGGATAACTACTTAATGGCACCTAACAACAACAACAAGTTGGGGTGATTTGTTATATAATAATAAATAATTAATGTATCTCTTATTTTTGTTCTGTGCCTGTTACAAAATATAAGTTTAATAAATATTAGATAGTAATAGTAAGCTCTTTAGAAAGGTAATTAAATATAATCATGGTAGGTATTATTTAAATAAATCTATTCATAATTTACAGTTATATCTACAAAATATGATAATGTGCAAAGATCCCAAGAAAGAAAGAACATTCTTGCTGTATTAGTAAAATAGGACCTACCATTTATCACAAAGAAAAAAACCACAGATACATACAGAAACATGAATGGATTTCCAAAATATTATGCTGAAGGAAAGAATCCAGACACAAAAGAGCACATGTTGTATAATTCTATTTATATAAAACTCTAGAAAAAGACATCCAATCTACAGTGACATAAAGCAGATCAGTGCTTACCTGGAGTCAGAGTTAAAGGGGTATATTGGCCTCAAAGAATCACAAGACAACCTTTTGGGGTGATAGAGATGTTTCATATGTCCATTTCAGTGGTCACATGATGTTTACATTTTCAAAATTCATCAAATTGTGTCCTTAAAATATATGTGTTTATTATATGTAAGTTGCAACTCAGTATGGCTGATGGAAAAATGTGCTGCTTTCTGAGCATTCATGGAGCCAAGTGCTTTACATAATTATCCCTATTATAAGAGCAACAGCCTCATTTTTAGAGAACAGAAATTGAATCTCAGATCAAGGGACTTTTTTAAGACCACATAGTCTTAGCTCCAAATTCTTTTCCTTGTTTCAACATGCTTTGTTAGAGTTTTAAAAAGAACTTTATTTAATCTAATCTCAATATGTTCAGAAGCTCAGTAATATAAGTGTATAGAAAAAGGCTCATGATAAGGAGAAGTTGGATTCTCTTTTTCCAGTGAGGAAGAAGGGGACTGGCCAAAGTAAACTAGGCCCCAGAGCCCTAGTCAACATTTGAATATTTTACAGGGAAGGGATCTAAAACTAAAGAGATTAAATAACCTGCCTATGGACACTCAGTTACTGAGTGGTAGATATTCTAGAAAGAGACACAAGTTGATGTAGGTGGAATAGGGAAAGAGATGAAAAGCAAGAAGGCGAATACTTAAAACTTCAATATGCAAGAGATAATTGCACTTTATGTATATATTTAAGCTGAATGTTTAGTAATATACAGCACATCTAAGTTTTTGTGATTAGTTAATTTTTCTGTCCATTTTGCTACCCACAGAGTATTTGAGCTCCCTGCATGTAGAACTCTATGCTCGGAGACCTACGTGTCCTGTACACTGTGCACCATCCTCTGAATCAGCACACCAGCTCCCACCAATTTCCTCCTAATCAAACAACTTCTTTTATGACTTTTTTCATACTGCACATGTAGGATCTCTCTCTACTGCTTTTGTCTCCAATTATATGTAATGTACAATTTAGACTTTACTATATATCTGCATAATGCTGTCCGGTCCACTAATTGTTTTAAATGTATATGTCTTACCTTTCAAGCTAATTTACAGAGGATTTTTGAGCAGTGTAGATAGCTTAACATCCCCATTGTACATAGCAACATAGAATAGTCTCCATCAATTCTTGGTTTTTTTTTTCTTTTTTCTTTTCTTTCTTTCTCTGTGTGTAGTACTTGGGGAGTGGAACCCAGAGCCTCACACATTCTTTGCAAGTGCTCTACCACTAGTTTGCACCCCAAACCCACTTGCGCATTTTTAAAAAATTTTGAGTCAGTGTCTCACTAAGTTACTTAGGCTGTCCCTGGCCCTGAACTTGTGATCTTCTTGCCTTTCCCTCCCCAATTGGTGGGATTGTAGGTATGCACCACCATACCTGCTCTCTGTCAATTCTTATCCAAAGATTATCCTGGTATCTTGGGACAGCAGCACGTCTTTGGTTGGGTCTTCCAGAAGCCTGATCTGAGATAAGGATTTGAGTACAAGTAGTTGATTTGGGATGTGATTCTTCAAAGTAGTAATACAGATATGGGGAAGTGAGACAAAGAAAGAAAGGAAGTAAAAGCAAGGAATGTTCACAAGCAGATTGTTATATGGATAATTGGAGTTAGGTCCCACTGAAGATTTCTGGAAAAGTCTGTAGAATGTACCTTTGAGTTGTCCATCCTGGGGGATGAGGAACATTTATCTACTAACCACCAGTGCATCACTGGTAAAAAGCTGATCTTTGGTCATAAACTCTCCGGGTCAATCACAGCTGCCATCCTGTGCAAGTGGCACATGTTCTGGTGGCCAAGGGAAGCCCCTGAAGTAAGTGACAGGTGCCTCAGTCAACAGCATTAGTGTGCAGAGGATTGAGGAGACTAACAGGTTGTGTCAGGGCACTAACAGCTTCTGCCATACAACCAGTGGAAGGCTTTTTCATGGCAACATTTATTTCATGTCAACCATGTGATATTCTTTGGAATACAAATGTAACAAAAACATGCTTTTTGCCTGCTAGGAAAATAGCTCTGTTACTTCTTGAAGAAGAAGAAAAACAGAAATAGAAGGAGGAAGAAGGAAAAATAACCTGGCCTCATTTCCTATTCACTTTATCCTCTCTGGTAAAATTCTCATGCTCTTCTGCCCACTAATTCATTGTTGTTAGGTGCCATACAATTGGGTCCAACTCACAGGGACCCCGTGTGCAACAAATGAAACATTCCCCCACACTGTACCATGCCTGGCACCGTCAATGCTTCTCTGCTATTCATAGAGTTTTCAATGGCTGATTGTTTATTGAGAGTGGGCTGCCAGGTCATTCTCCCAAGTCTACAGCACTTGGTGCTCCCAGAAGCTCTCCCATCTAAGTACTAACCAGGCCTGACCCTGCTTAGCTTCCAAGCGTGGACAGAATTGGATGCCAGGGTGGTACAGCGGCAGGTTCATTATAGTTATCATTACCAAATAGCCATCACACTGAATGGCTCATAGTCACTATGGGAATGGCATGGGCTCAGACTGGAATTTAGAAGGAGGAAGGATAAGCATACCAGAAAATAAAGATTCACTGTGGCTCCCCAATGTGTTTCAGGCTTGCTTCAGTGAAATTTCTACATCAGTATTCCATTAATTCTTGCCAAATATGTAACATGATTTTTGCTCAAATTAAACTAATATTTGCATGAAGAAAAAAAAATCTTATGAGGAGAGTCACTTACCACAGGACTCGGCAAAGAAGTTATGTGGGAAAGGCAGCTGTATTTTTGTGCTTTTGCCATTAAATGAAACAGACGGTCTGTTCTGTAAAGTACTATAATTATAAAGCAATTTGCCACCTCTAATGGGAGGACTTTTCTTTCATAAAATATTAACTAAATATAATACCAGTGCAATAGGTTATAATCAGTCTTGGTATCTCCATAAAAACTCAATTTGTAACCACTGAGACTATCTTCTTCAAGATGATGATATCCAAAAACATCCTCCATGCCCATAGTCATTTGGCCTTGAATTAAGCACAATGCTTTTCTCCTGTTCTCACTAGGTAATTTGAGGCTAAGTGCTTTTCCCTGTAAACATGTTAATTTGCAATGTTTTTCTGTCTTCTTGCTGAACACTTCTCAACTGAATGCACTGCAGTTGTACAGGCAGTTTTATTGTAATGATGGTGGCCCTGGAAACCTAAGTTGTGAACAAATAAACTCAAGTTTAAGTTGGGGACTTAGTTGGCAAAACTCTAACCTCTTTGGACTGAGGAATTACTTGTGCATTTTCAAATCACAGAAAAAGAGGGCTCTTTCAGTAGGACTGAGGTACCCCAGCAGCATTGCTGTCTAAATTGCAAACACAGTCAGGACTGCCCAGAGTCACCAGCTCACATTCCATTGTTGTTGTTGCTAGGTATCCTTGAGTCAGGTCCCACTCATAGCGACCCTCATGGGGTTTTCAATGGCTGATTGTTTTGGGATTGCTTCAGGAGTGGATTGCCACATCCTTCAGATTTTGCGGTGCTGGGGATTGAACCCCAGTCCTCAGAGAGTACAGAGCAACACTCTTAACAGATAAATATTCTAGCTGCAAGGGGAAGTCAAAGATCAGATTCTTTTATTCCTATAATTTTTTCCTTCTATCTTATATCCTTACATAAAACCTGTGGATTTGGTGTTTTGTTTTTGATGGTCTGAAGTTTATTTGATGAATTCAAGAATTGACTTCCCAAAGAATTTTGTTTTATTATATTTTTCCACCTGGAGGCAGCAACCACTTTCTAACTATCCTAAAAAAATTTTTTTCTAGGCAAAAGAGGCAATCCAAAGCAAAAAGTGAAAGTGTTTATTTCCCAGCATTATTTCAAACTACTATGCCATTTTTCAATAACTCCTCAAGTTAAAAAGAGAAAGAAAAAACCTTCTAGATGACAAAAGACCAAGAAACCTCCAAACAATTTTGTTTCAAAAATCTTCTTCATTAGAAGTAATGTATAGAAAATCCATACTTGCTCATTTGGAAATTGCCCAAGGGCTGCATCTACTTTCACATACTCCTTTGTTGATTTACAATCCCTAAATGTATCTTCGAACTCTATTGATCTTAATCAGCAAAATCCTTTTTGTTTTCTTTATTTTAGGAGTCTCCAGATTATTCAGGAAAATTGCAGGAGAAGGATGTTTATTATATGAGGGACTGGGAACCAAAGCTTTTATTAAATAAATTCTGCAGGCACATTGGAAGTAGACCTCTGACTCTATGCTTCTTCAGGGTTGCCTACATTTCACTATAGGTTAACATTCAATATTTTTTCTGAGTGGATAAATGAGCCCTTAGGTTTAATCAACTATTCATGTTTAAAAATAAGAATGTTTTTAAAGCAAATTATGAATCAATATTATAACATTATCTATTTTTGAATATACTATGTATATTGAGTTGTTATATGGATTATATTTTTCTTTACTATTCTTTTCTTTTATATCCAGACTTCCAGAACTTCCCCTGAAAGTTGCAAGAACAATGGAATAAGTGTGTTACAAGCCAGGGGGAGTGTTTTGAAGGGAATTAATAGCAATATGTCTTCTACTGTAATAACTTTTAAATTTAAACATATCCCCTACTTTTTAAAATTAAACCTCATATATACCTGGGTGCCAAAAAATTATATACGCATTTTAAGCAAATTTTTAATGTATTGTATTTCTAAGGTGAATTGAATTATGATGGTAACCACTTGTATTCATGTTTTGTTATTGGTATATGTTGAGTATTACTATTTTAACTTAAAATGTGTATACCTTTTGGCACACTCTGTATATATATGTACACAGTAAAGAAAAATAATCTAGAGGGATATATACAAGTATACAAAGTGATAGAAGTGATTCTTAGAGATGAGATTTGTCAGAAGGACTTCATGTTGTGAAAATGGAAAAAAAAAAATTTAGGTGTGAACTCTTTCAAACAGCCAGAGATAGAATACACATTAATGTAAGAAGCACTCATAGGATCATCTCTTGGCTTTATCAAGCCTTAACATTGGGCCATATTTTGCTTCATGTAATTTTTTAAAAAAGAAATCAAACATTTCAAATGTAATAGAGAAGTTTTTCATTTTTCTATATGCTGTGTTTCTATCATATTTGAATTTCATGTGATAAATGTATTTGTGATCATTAAAAAATTGGTAACAATTTAAAAATAAATATTATTCAAGTCAAGCTAAAGGGAAGAGAGCTGTGTTTTCTATTTTCCCCTGCCCCACCCCCAAAGTCTGTTAGGAACATGAAATAGGTGATCTTGCCTCCTGACTCTGTCAGCTCACAGTTACCTGGCAATTGGAAGTGGCGAGTTGAGGCTGAAGAAGCACAATGTCAACTTAGGTGCTGGTGGTTTGGCAAGCCACATGCTCCTATTTATCCCTGTCAGCCCTAGGCCCTATTAACTATTTTTAATGAATTGCCACTGCTTTTACTTTTGCCATCAGCCATGACCTTCACCATTTAGAAACACATGGTCTCTCATAAACGATAGCCCACGACATATAAACTTGAGAAGGATTCTATCACAGCTCAAACTACAATATCTATCACTAAAACAAACGGCTCATTCTAGCTGAAGAGACACTCATATATATCACGGAACCAACCTTCCATATTTTGAAATTTACTGCCCCGTGTTGGCTGGTTTTTTTTTTTTAAGGAGGCCAGGCAACCTTGCTCACTTAATACTTTTGATAAACTTCTGCTGACAAGGAGTGTGATTAATGATGGTTAAAAGAATTGAATCAAGAGTAGGAAAGACAGAGCCAAAAAAGCAGACTGCTGGGCTGATGGAAACTAACGTCTCTACAGAAATATATGATGGACCCTCCTTTTTTACCATGCCAAGTAATTACTTGCACAGGCCTGTTGTAATAATTCCTATTACAACCAAAACGGAAAAGTCAGTAACTCACCGCCCTGGGACAAGGTGAAGGCAAGGCCAGAGTAGCATGGATCAATATTTCATTTACTCACTGAGGTTAGCTTCTATCCCTGTATCAAATTCTTTTACAGAAAGCCATGAAAGAAATGAGGTTTGCTGCAAAACACCAATACAGAGGCCTTGTTTCCTTGGGGTGCTTATGAAGGAAGCAGAGCAACAAACCCTTTCAGGAAAACAATATGCACTCAAGGTCACTCATTACTTGCTACTGTTGGAAAATAAAGTGCCATTAGCCTGATGTGAGTAATGTACATCAATCAACTGCAGACCAGAAAAAGTACGTTTTCAACTTGGTGGTGCTGCTAATAATGAATGAGCCATTTGAAAACTGTCTACACAATTTGACAATTGTGAAAAAATTTTCTCTTGACAGTGCATCATTTGTTTAAAAAAATCCCATCAACATTTATTTCTGATTACTCCTGGCCTTTAAAAAAAATTACAAAGGGGAAAAAACACCATAATAATAGTTCTTCTTCCACCAAGAAGTTTCTAGTTTGGTACCTTTTCTAAAGAGAATTGTAACTCAACTATAAAATGCCCTATAAAATAAGAAATGAAATATACTGTATTGTTTCTCAACAGATTCCCTTTCAGGGAGTTTAAAATGTATGTTTCTTAGTTTACCCTAAGTTTTCTATGGTGCTTTCTGGGAAAAGGGCTTGTACTGGCCAATTTTAGGTTACATGTGGATGTTACTGAACTAACTTGTCCTCAACACAGAATCCTTACACTTTCACCCTAAAATCAGATATAAATAGTCCCAACATCCATGAACCTCCCACTGGATGAAAAATCTCAACACTTTTTTTTCACACCTTTATTTTTACTTATTTTGGATTGGAAGAGTCCTCAGTCTTGCACTGATATCTTTCTTAACATTTTACATTTGTTGTTAGGTGCCCTCGAGTCGGTATCCTGCTCATACCACCCCTATGCACAACAGGCAAAACACTATTGTCAGTGCTTTTCTGCTATTCATAGGGTTTTCAAGGCTGATTGTTTTTTGGGAGTGGGTTGTCAGGTCCTTCTCCCAAGCCTATAGAACTTGGTGTAGCACCAAGTGGTCTACCATCAGCACCAGGTGGTCTCCCATCCAAGTACTAATCAGACCCAACCCTGCTTAACTTCTGAGATCTGATGGGATCAGATGCCACAGTGGTACAGCTGCAGGCTAACATTTTATAAGAACTAGTATTTATAAAAGATATCTTCATTATGCCACACACTTCCCTGGGGAATGGTCCTATGAAAATCCTCTTGTACTTGCTTTTTTCCTCCACATGTATATAATCTCCCAGTTGTTTTTCTTATGCTTCTAGTAAGGAATGAAATATAAAAGGACTGATTTACTTCCTTTAAAACAGGCTACTGGCAGTAATATCTGGTAACCTTGAATGTTTCTCATAGATTGCTTTTTCTCTGAAATAAATCTGTTTCCTTTACTTGGAACTTCAAAGCCATCCTTTACCAGATCTTCCTATCTTCATGGCAATGGAATGAAGTTTAGATTAAGGGGGGGAAGTCCTTGGCTGTCATATGGGGCTTAGCTCCACTCTCATCTCCAGAAAGCAAAGGTCAGATGGACTCAGCACTGATCCAAGTCAGCAAGACTTGTAGCCCAGCTAGCTGACATTTTAGAAGTATTTTCAAACATTTGGGGTCTGCAGATTTTCCTAAGAATTTTCACCCCTCCTCCACTCCACCCCTTAAAACTCAGACCCCAGGAGTATTTCAAGGGAAATTCAATCCATATGTGCCTGATTCGTGTTCACTTAACTCATTGACATGTTGTTTTCCAGGAGCTGATTGATGTACAAGGAGTCTTCTGACCTTTTTTCCTGAACCTTGCAGTACTGCCTTTCTTTGAGCTGGAAAATTGCCTTTTGCTTGGGGTAAGTAGCACTTTGGAGAGTTGAAAGTACTGAGCTCAGCTTGAAACATAGTTCCCAAATCTGTGTGGGATTCTGGGCTTGACAAATGTGGCCAGGATACTTTTGTATAAAGCCCTTTCTTGCCTCATGTTTTTCATGTGTGACACCCACAGCTAGAGAAAAATACAAAGACGATGATTACTTTCAGAGCATCTGACCAGGTATCTTTGAAAGTTGTAGCATCACTCTGATGGTTTAATCCGTCCAAGTCCATCTGTTCACTTCAACCACTCTTCACCTGCCTTGGTTTCTTTCATGTGATCCCCACCCAAAGAACTTCCTTTGCCAAGTTTTAAATGTGTAATAAAGGCAGCAGCTGACTTTAAACCCTGCTTTGATTCTGTTGGGCAACATCTCAGCTTGGGTTAGGTTCCCTGGCAAGGTATTTCAGTAGACTTTCATATTGCTGCTCCTTGGAACTTATCCTAAATTATGCCACTGAACCATAAAAGTTATAAAGGCAAGCTACTCCCTCCCTCATTTTGGCTAAGTGAAGCAGGAGCCAACTAGGGCTGTGCTTCTGCACAGGCACAGGTGCTAGTTGATCAATAATAGCTGGAATAACACCATGGAAGGATAATCTCTTAGTTCTTCTAAAATGGGATAGAGAGGAAGGGTTAGATCCTATACCAGGAATCTACGGACCCCGGTACCTACTGGAGTAAAGCCTGCCATGTAAATTAGTAGAGTGAGTTGAGTGAGGACTGTTCAAATAGAGAACTCATGTTTAAAGGAGCGGCCAATGTCCAGACACAGCCCCTAAAACTGTTGCTGGCTTGATGCTTCTTGGTCTCTTGCATTTTTGAGAGAGGTCAGAAATCTCCCAATTTCAAATATTTGCATCTCATTCACAAACAGTAAAATCCTGTACATAAACCAAATTTAGCCTACCAACTAAAGCTATGTGCCATTACAAAGTGGCAAAGGGAAAAAAGAATAACGGTTAATATTTATTGGGCCATCTTCACATGCCCTAAACTGTGCTAAGTGCTTCACAGACACTATTCCATTTATGCCTATTTCCCTATCACATAGCTATTATTACTTTCATCAGTTATAACAAGGAAAAACCTAAGATTTCAGGCCTCTCCCTGTGCTACTGAATCATAATCTCTGGATGTGGGATTCCCCAGCTGCATGGAATTTAGAACAAAGCTGGATAACCCCTGCATCAGGCTGCACCACAGAATGTATGCACTGAGCTTTAGAAAGACTATGGTACAATGCTCAGGTTATAAATGAGGCTCTCAGAGAGGAACTGACTTGTGCAAGCTTAGACAATAGAGCCTGACTCCAACCCAAACCTCTGAGAAATAGTGGCAATTCTAATACTGATCTCTGGGACCCTTTACAGAAGGTTTACCACACAAGACATTATTGATATCAACTCCCCACATGTCTCCTAGAAACTCTAGAGCATACATTAAATTTTTCATCTTATAGACAAGAAAATAGACTCAGAGGAATAAAGTGGCCTTCAAGGTCACACAGAGCTGAGTTTGTTTTTAAATCCAAGGGCCTCTGCTTCCAAGTCTAGGACTGTTCACTATGCAACAAGGACAATATTGCTGGGTCCTTCCCACAGAATGATGATGGAACTGTGGCTATTAAGCAGAAAGTGTGAAAAGCACATTCAGGTAATCCCAAAATGATTGTGATGATGGTGGTGGTGGTGATAATTAGAGGGTGGAGAAAGAGAAGGAGGAGCAGGAAAAGGAGAAGTTATGTATCATCAAATTGTCAAAAGGGAAATCAACCAGTAGAATCATCAACCTTCTCAATAGCCTGGTTTCACTCTGCAGATTGATTCCCTCATCTTTTAGATGGAGAAGCTTTTGATAGGTAATCTTTATGCTCTTTTCTAGTTTGAAAATTCAGTAGCTCTAACTGGTGGAGCAAGTTGAATTATATGAACTGTATGCAAACTTGGAGGAATGAAGGTTTTGCTCCCATCAAGACAGCCCAGGCCCCTGTGCCACAGAACCAACTCCAGTGGTGTCTGGCAAGGTGACTGTGAGAAACCTTGCCCATAGCCTTAGAATCCTCCACCAAACCTCTTAATACAAGACTAGCTGAGGTCAGTTTATCAGGCCTTTCACAGGGAGGGGGCATCATGTGATCCTTAGGTGTGGTCTTTGACCTCAGGCCCGGGGAGTGGCTTCTGTTTCTCTTTCTGCAGCCTTCTCATCTCCCAGCCTCCATGCCACCCTCTTCTCTACAAACACAGGAAGCTGGCTCCTTGTGTGATGGAGTAAACATTCTGTTTGAGGTCAAGGTACTTGGACCTCTGCTGTACTTAGTTCAAGTTCCAGCCAAAGGCCAGAATCAGTACCACAAATCACTGCCAAAACAACAACAAGAAGGCTCTTGTTTATCTGCTCCCCTTTTAGAAATGCTATTTCTAATGCTTAGCAATTTCATTAAGTCAGTCTCATTAGTCGGTGTCTCCTTAAGAAGGCTGTGCTTTATAAAGGCTAGTTTTGATATCAGACAGACCTGGTCTCTGCATTGTCACTTGAGCAGTATATGGTACTTCAGGATGGTCCACGTGTTTACAAATGGCCACACCACAGGACAAACAGCCCTCAATATTCAAAAACATTCTACACAGAGAAGAGATCAAAGGCATTAGGGAGGCAGCATCTGTCTCTGCCCAATGCATCAAGCTATATGAATCTATAAGAGCACAATGTCAAAACAGTTCAATATAAATGTAACTTGTCAGAAAGTTATCTTTTGTGGAAAAGAAATGTTGCCATTCAAAAACACATAAAGCTCTTGCTTGCTTCAAATGGTGCATACATATTACATCATCAAATTCTCATAACTAAATCTAATGGAGGGGAGGCAAAAAGACCAACCCTGAAAAGCTTATTTTCTGTGCCTAGTACATGGCAGAGTAGAGAAAGAAGGATTTAGTCTTTTAAAACTTCTGGGCTTAAAATGTAAATGAGGGTTATTCATCCCTCCCAATTTCTCAAAAAATGATTTTGTTTTTATTTTTTAATATTTCTGCTGCTAAATGTACATACTTAGGTAACATATGAATTCATGAGGGAATTCCTGACCTCAAGTCTAAGATTTAAAATAAACAAATGACTTACATTAGACTCATTTGAACATTCTGTTAGACTCATTTGGACAACCTCTTCTAGTTCATACACAGGTACCCCTTAAGGCATGGTGGGTAATAATGAAAAGCTGGAACCAACTTATGTGTTCATCAATAGAGGAACAACTACATGAGCTATGGTATAGTCATGTTACATAAACTGGACAGACAGCTGCTGCAAGCAGCTGTATAGGCTGTTTATTGCACAACTTCATAGGGTGCCATGTGTGAATGGTGGCCCTGCCATGACCACCATTGTAGCATTTAAAAACAATGAACTAGATTGAAAGATACCAATAAGGATCAACTTACAAGACATACTGTTAAGGGAAAGAAAGTTTCAGAATTGTATATGTCTACGCTATTGCTTTCATTACCACTTGAAAACCAATAATGGGTATGTGTGCACATTTGCATGTACCCTACATACATGCAAAAATCTCTGGGAAAAATATAAAATGCCATGGTAATATTACTTGTGGAGAAAGGAGTAAAGGACCAAGACTGGGTTAGTCATTGAAGCACTTTTTTCCATATGCATATTATAGTTTGTTTGTTTTTTTTTTTAAGCAGAGTCTCACTATGTGGCCCAGGATATCCTGGAACTCCTTATGCAGCACGGGCTGGCCTTGATCCTAAGAACCCCCTGCCTTGGCCTCTTGAGTGTTGGGATTACAAGCATGCGCCACCATACCTGACTGTAATGTTATAATTTCTTTAAAGAGAAAAATGAATAGGAATTTATAAAAAAAAAAAAAGGAAAAGGTTTTAAGTATAAATTGTGGAGCAGCTTAAATTCACATTTCTGGTTATTTTCCAAACAAAGTTGGTAAATATGAGATCATGGGCCCCATATATTACATTGTTGTTGTTAGGGCTGTCAAGTTGGGTCCAGCTCATAGCAACCCTATGTACGAGAGTGAGATACTATCCAACATGACCCAGCACTATTATCAGTGCTGTTCATAGGGTTTTTGATGGCTGATTGTTTCAAGAGTGGGCTGCCAGATCCTTTACCTAATATATTATATTAATATATATTTATGTACCTGTTTCCCTCACCAGGCTGTGGGACTCTCAGAGAGCAGAAACTGTTCCCATAGAATTTTTTTATCTCAAACAACTAGCACAAACAACAACAAAGAAAATTGTGAACTTATAAACTCATTAATTCAGGTCATTCTTGCCACAAATATTTAATAAACATCTATTCTGTGTCCTTAGAACAAATTAGAGAATACAACCAAGAGAGTTACATTCTGTCAACTAAAGAATGAATACATATAAGCTGAGAGAATCCATCCAGAAATCACAAGATCCATGCCAAAAGGATGTCCAAAATACCCTATTGTTGTTGTTGTTAGGTGCCGTCAAGTTGGTATCTGACTCATAGCGACCCTACATACAGCAGGCAAAACGCTATTGTCAGCGTTTCTCTGCTATTCATAAGGTTTCCAATGGCAGACTGATTTTTTGGAGGGGCTTGCCAGGTCCTTCTCCCAAGCCTACAGGACCTGGTGTACCCAGATGGTCTCCTATCCAAGTACTAACCAGGCCTGACCCTGCTTAGCTTCTGGGATCTGACACCATCGGAAGCCACAGTGCTATGGCTGCAGGCAAATACCCTATTAATCTATTTTTATTAATTTCTTGGATTATAAATTCCACTATCTATCTTGAAAATCATTTCCAGAGTTAGAATAACTTTTTAAAATTTTGTGTGCATTTCTACTTTTCTTTCAGTATACGCTTTCTTTACATTTACATTTTAAATTCAGAAAACAACCTATTAGATACACTTCTGGATTATGTTTTCACTGTAAAATAGATTGCTTAAATTATCTGTCCTTTAATGACACCTTACATTGCCGCAAAGTTCTATTTAATCATGTTGACGATTTCTCACAAAAGTTTGTTGCTCTTTACATTTTACCACATTTTTTTCTGTATATTATTTTTATGTGATCCTAAATATAAGTTTCATTTGCTTCTAACAGGAAATCAGTGAAGTGTGCTGGAAAGTGTTTATTTAATAGATGCATGAACTGAGGCCCAGCAGATATGAGCAACTTGCCCAAGGGTAATCAGCTAAGAACTGTTAGCACCAGAACAAGAATCCAGATCTTTTGAGTTCTAAGCCAAGACTCACCCATTACTTTACACCTGCATAATCAGGTCAAGAATTCTAGGGGGAAAACATTTAATTATTTTAAGAGAATGCATACATCCATACCTATACACAAGCAAAATCTCTGGAAAAAGTATTAAATGTCATAGTAATATTAGTTGTCAAGGAAGGGGTAATAGACCAAGACTGTGGTAGCCATTAAAGTACTTCTACCATATATTTATTAGAAGGTTGAGACAAATACAACTCCAGCTAAAGCAGTAAATTTGCATACTTTCTTTAATCCAAGGTGTGTGAAACATCTAAATTGGAGTGATGCACGCTTGGTTAATATCTGTGGCTTCTTTATGCTTACCATTGAGATTTCAGTTCATGAAGGCAGTAACGACAACAGTGAAGACAGTTTCTTAAGGCTTTTCCTGCACTTCCGTGCCCTCTATTTGATCATCTGCCAAGGTTGTGAATAGTGCCAAATCAAACAGCACAGCATCTCTATGAGGTTCCTCCTGGGAGTTGAGGAATTCTGCAGTTGAAGCACAGGGTAAGATATAAAAGGTACAATTATGGTCTTCTTTGAAGAGTGTAGAGGCAGACAGTGTTAATCTATTCTTTTGGAATTTTTGGTGCTAAACTCCCTTCACTGAATAGAATCTTTACTTCCTTGTGCTTGTCCTATTTTGGCCAGGTTATACCACATTAGCATAAGCATCCTAAAAGGAGGAGGAATATAGATATCTGATGCTTTTGAGGCTTAGTGAAAAGACCAGACATAAACATCACAGAAATAAGAACATGATTTCCATGTTCAATCTCATTTGTCTAACAAAAATTTTTAAGTTTTCTCTTTCTGATTGTGTGTTAGCACAGATCTCTAAGGATCTCTTTTTCTTTGCTTCTGTTTTCCTAACTTTACTGCTAAAAAGATTGTATTAGTATATCAAGTATGACATTTTTTAATTTAATAGTGAGTAGTCACAGATATTGTTTTGACATATGTTTGGATTTTCTTTTCAAAGATGCTTCCTTTTCTTGCTATTTAATCTACTGATTTTCTATTTGGCTTTACTCCATGAGGTAAGCCAATGGGCTAAGTCTTTTTACTCTTTGGCAAATTGATAAAATTTGTGCAGATTTTGGATCTTGTTATAAACTCATGAGACTATTTAGAAATGTAAATAGATACACTTTAATCTTGTTAAGTGGCATGAAACAAAAAACGTTTATAGTTTTTGTCATTTGTTTCTTATTTTTTATTATAGGAATATATTTTAGGTTTTAATTAGTTAATTAATTATTTACTAGTTTTTAAAGATAGGCTCTTACTATGTAGCCCTGGCTGGCCTTGAACTCATGATCTTCCTGCATCAGCCTCCCAAGTGTTAGGATTATAGGTATGTACCATTACATTCAGCTAGAAATAGATGTTTTATGTTTGTGTTCTTATCCAACATTTTATATAAAAGGATACTAGTCTTAAACCATGACCATAAACATTAAGAGGACTTAAGAAATAAGTCCTGAATCTTGTGTAAAAAGCAGGTCAGAGTAATTGGTATTTAAGTTTTAAGTACATGGTAAGACAGACTAGAAACTTCTGTCAGGGCGAAGGGCTAACCTGCAGTTCTGTGTCCCTCCTGAGTGAGACCATGTGCTGCATTATTGTCAGTAGGACATGAGCAGAGCAAATATGTCACTTTCATGTTCAAATAGTTAAGGGCCACCTTCTCCAGGCAGTGGTCCCCCAACTGCAAGTGGGATTTCACTGTGCAGAGGCAAGATGGATTGAGATTGGAGGAGCTTCTGTTGGCCTTGGTCACTGAGTGACACCATAGAGCAGACTCACCCAACACCACATTGAGTCACGCCATGAGTGAGAAATAAAATTTTATTGTAATAAACTCCTAAAATTAGATGGTTGATTATTGTGACAGTTAATCATTCAGATTAATACTACCCAGTTAGGGTCACCTCTGAATGTGTCTCCCTCAGATTTAGTGTTATAGACTTTTAATATCCAAATTTAAGAAAAAAGTGAAAAAATATACAGTGAGTAATCACCTAGATGTCATGAAGCATTTTGAACACACAGATAACAAATATGAAAATTAAATAAAAATACAGGGACATTGTAAGCATGGTGAGTAAAATGAAAAGTCAAAATAGTAACACTATTTCTTTCTACCAAATCAATTTAAAAAATGATTATAATCTATGTTGGTGAGTGTGTGGCAAAATAAGAGCTTATATTTACTGAGTAGAAGTAGAATTGACGCAATATTTTGGGATACACTTAATATTGTACATCAAATGTCCATCCTTAAAATGTCCATCCTTTTTTCACTCATAATTCCATTTCTAAGAATTTATTGTACAGAAAAAATTACTAAACAGGGTGCTGTGAAACATGCCTATAATTCCAATGATTTGGGAGGCTGAGGCAGACAAATTGAGAGTTTGAGGCCAGAGGCAGCCTGCACAAATTACTGAGACCCTGTATCAAACTAAAAAAATAAAATAAAATGAGGGGCTAGGGTGCAGCATTTTGCTGTAGTACCCTGCATTCAATTATGCAGTTCCAAAAAAAAAAAAAAAAGGAACAGGAAGGATGGAAGGAAGGGAGAAAAGGAGAGAGGGAGGGAGGGCGGGAGGGAGGGAGAAAGAGAGAGAGGGAGGGAGGGAAGGAGGGAGGGAGGGGGAGGGAGCAGAAGGAAAGAAAAGAAAAGAAAAGAAAGAATGACTGAGCGAATGAACTACTGACATCATGATATCATGTACAAGAGTGTTTATCTCAGTATTGTATATTTCAAAGTGGGGCTAACTACAATCTGCAGACCAAATTCCACCTGGTACATGTTTCTGCAAATAAAATTTTATTGGAAAGCAGCCACGAATCATGACTTTCTGCCACAGAGGAGTTGAGTAGTTGCAACAGAGTCCTTAGTATCCATAAACGAAAAAATATTTTGGACTTGCCTCTGTTTTTTCAAAAGAAAATATATAGTTTGTTTTTTAATTGTCATAGTAATTATACATATGCAGTACAGTGTTACATTTCAATACATGTATACAGTGTATAATGATCAGATCAATGTAACAGCCATATTTGTCACCTCAGACATATATCATTTCTTTATATTGGTGGCATTCAAAATCCTCTCCACTAACTATTTTGAAATATTCAATTAATTGTTGTTGGCTATATTTATTCTATTTGCTATAGCACATTAGAAGTCATTCCTCCTATTCACTGTACCCTTGTACCGATAAACTATCCTGTCGTCATTCCTCCTTCCCCTATACCTTTCCTAGGCTCTGGTAACACTATTTTACTTTCTACTTCTTTGAGATCAACTTTTTAGTCTCCACATATATGTAAGAAAATGGTCTATCTGTGCCTATTTGACTCTATAAAAAACCTTTGCCAACCTCTTCACATCAACTCTTGACACATAATAAAGAAAAACAGGAAATGTACTAAACATCTAATAATAGGATTTTTTATCAATTATATTATATTTGTATAATGAATTATTACAAAGATCTTAAAATATTCTATCATGAACTATTTAGAGATATTGAAGTATTTTCTTTATATAATGCTAAGTGTGAAAAAGCAGAATTCAAAATGATTTATATAATTCCAATATGATTTAAAAATATACACACATATGCACACAAATAGATTAGAGAAATTAAACACCAAATGTTAGTGGTGATTATTTGTGAAGGGTAAAATTACCAGTGATTTTTTTTTTTTTTGCTTTTTACACTTTTCTGTATTTTCAAAATGTTCTAAAGCCTGCTTTTATCATCAGATAAATATTAGTTTTATTTTATTGCTAACAGAAATCAATTAAGTGGTCTAATTGCTGTGACATATGAAGCCTGGAACATGGATAGAATTCTTTCTCATATTCTCACTGAAATAGCAAACATGGAGAATGAGACACACGCTCAAGGAAAACCCCAAATGTGACTGACAAACAAAAGGAAAGTCAATGTTTCCACATGTTTAGCCTTAAAACTGAGCCCTAAAGGCATAAAATTTCTGGCAACTTGTTCTTCACTTCCTACCCTCTCTAAGAGGCAAATCTTGAGGAATTTCAAAAATTAGACAGAGGATATGCTGAATTTATAACTCCTCTTTCCTAGAAAAGGAGTTGCCGGTAAAAGGTTATCTATTTAATAGCTTCCCAGAGTGACTGGATTTTGCATAATCACATCTGGACAGAAACTCTGATATTAACTACTAACTCACAGTAGGCATGCCCACTGTCCTGGACATGCTTTGGAGAAGCCAGGTGTGCTTTAGAGTGATTTTGTCTTCTCCTTGGATTCCTGTATCTACATCTATTCAGTATTTTTGCTTAGCTGTGGTACATTTGCATATAAGTCTTTCTGACTCACCTATGGACATACTACCTGTAAGTATCAGTCAATGGTAAAATTTTATTACTCTGGATATGCTACTCCTATTCAACAAGTAGGTTATGTAACCTCTATGTAATTGCTGAGGAGGGAAAATGTATGTTCAATGTTATGCATACAGAGAGAGAAGGGAGACTATTTTCATGTGAACTTCTTGCAGCTGCCTAAACAGAAGGAAGCAATTATGAACCTCAGGTGTGGAGCCAAGAATTCAAAATCCTAGAAATGGAGTTGATGAAGGAAAGACTGAGGGTGGTAATGAAAATATTAAAATGAGATATAAGGCCAAAAGAGTAAAGAAAGAGTGTGCAATATTGATCTTCAATGAGACATATTTATTATCCACCTTTTACACACAAGAAAACAGAGATAGAACACAAATGAGCAATTTTCATGTGAGCATACAACTGGTTAATGGTTGGGAACAAAATCAGATATTTCTCACACTAATGAACATAGTCAACCCATGACTGCAATGATAATGAAATCAGTGTTCCTCCACATGGAATGGTCCAAGAATGACTCCATATTCTTACTCTTGAACTTGCACATTCAGACAAATTGATCATAAGTATCTCAAGTATCTTATCTTGGAAAGCCACCTTCCATCTCAAAGTAGGCAAATCAGACAAACCAAAAATGCTACGGTGCTTTGCATACCATAAAATGCTAAAGAAAATAAGTTGTTGTTGTTGTTAGGTGCTGTCAAGTCGGTATCTGACTCATAGCGACCCTCATAGGGTTTTCAATGGCAGACAGTTTCAGATTGCCTTGGGAGTGGATTGCCAGGTCCTTCTCCCATTTTTGCCATGCTGGGAATTGAACTTGGGACCTCAGAGACTGCAGCGCAGTGCTCCACCAACTGAGCTAAATCCCAGCCCAAAGAAAATAAGTAATTGATTAAAAATCATGATACCTTAACTTAATAATAACCATGGCTATCTTTTCTAATATTCTTAGAGTATTCTATGTGATAAATTAAAATATAAAGATTAAGAAAGGCCAAAGTACAAATCATGGCTTAAACCTGTGGCATGGTAAGGAGGCTTTAACTTCTGAGGCTGATTTTCTTCATCTATAAACTGAGAATGCTATTTACAGTACCACAGGAGTGTTGTAAGACTACATGAAATGATCTTTGTAAAGCATCACGCAAGGTACAAAGTTTATGTTCAATAAAAAGCAGCTATTTGTTTAATAAACATTGAACAATTTTAAAAGCTAGAAACTGGTTCACCAACCTTTTCATAAGTACATTTCACATGGTTCTCTCTGTTTTCACAGTCTTTTGGGGTTCCTATTCCTTAGCACGGGCTGGGATTTAGCTCAGTTGGTAGAGGGCTGCACTGCAGTCTCTGAGGTCCTGAGTTCAATTCCCAGCACCGCAAAAAATGGGAGAAGGGCGTGGCAATCCATTCCCAAGGCAATCCTGAAACAGCCATTGAAAACCCTATGAGGGTCGCTATGAGTTGGATACCGACACGACGGCACATAACAACAGCAACAACAACAATTCCTTAGCACAAATTTTCTGTTCTTTCTTTTTGACTCTTTACCCATGAAAGAAATGACATGAGGACACCCTATGGCAGGATGTCTACTGAACAGTGGAATTGAATGGTCTTTGGTGAAAGCTTCATGTTAGCTCCTACCTGGAAATAGTTTAGAGATTTAGAACCCAGCTATGTGTTATGGTATGAACGTTTGCCTCCCTTGAAATTCATAGGTTGAAATCCTAACTCCCAAGGAGATGGTATTAGGAGGTGAGGCCTTTTGGGAGGTGGTTAGGTCATGAGGATGGAATCCTCTTGAATGCAATTAGTGTTGTTTTGAAAGAGGTGAAGAGGGAGCCCCTGCCCTTCCACCACATGAGGACACAGGAGAAGGCAAGCCCTCCTCAGACACCAAATTCACCAGCGCTTTAATCTTGAACTTTTCATCCTCCAGAATTGTGAGAAAAAAGTTCCTGATGTTTATAAGCTACCCAGTTTATGGTATTTTGTCCTAACAACACAAAAGGATTAAGACATCATTCAAAGGGTGGCCTGCAGACCAGTGGCAATGCGTCTCCTGGGAGCTTGTTAGAAAGGCAAACTCTCAGGCCCCACTCCAAGGCTCACTGAATCAGAATCTGCAAGTTATTAAAATCCCCAAGTTATTCATATGCATGTTTAAGCTTAGAGCACCCTACATCAAGTCTGTCAGAAAAGAGGGCCTGTTGGGACAGCAGATGAAGAAATAGGTAGTTATGCCACTATTATAATAGCCATTGGATGGGACATGTATAGCATGATTCCTGGCACACATGCATTCACTTGACAAGCATTTATAAGCACTTGTGATGTGCCAATTAGTGTTCTGGGAATGGAAAGTTCAAGAGGAATTGGTCATGCTCTTATATTTCACATCCTTACTTAATTTTCAGTCATCCAGATATCCCCTGACAATCTCTGCCTAGGTCAACATCTAGTTCCTCCTTCAGGAAATTGATGACATCAATAACATTCATGGACGACTTGATCTGTGTCAGGCATTGTGCTGAATGCCTTAAATAATGTGGTGGACATCTCTTGCTGTGTCTACACCAATATTTTTCTCATACTAATGCAGCATCCCTTTTTTTGGGGGTAAATGCAGCTACCCTTCACACACTTATTCGGGTGAAGTGGCACAACCACACACCTCCAGGGTCATGCCAATCAGGAAATTTTTTTTCTTGGCGTCAGTTTAGAGCTCATGACCTAGGACCCAGGAAGGAGATTCTGTCCTGGGGCTTACACTGGCACTATGGAAAAAGAATTACTCTTTTTCACTGTAGTTGCTAAACTAGTAGGATGTAAGTTTGGAGCCAACTGCTGGTTGTCATCTTTGCCAACATGTGAAGAGAGGCTACTTGAGAATAAAGCTTACCCAAAGAAAAGCAGAGCCAAGAGTTCCAACAAGAGTTGGAGAAGAGACAGATTTAAATACATTTGTTGAATGTCTCCATCCGATCAAGCCTAAAGACAGCTTTGCACTTCAATTTCCTAATGCATAAATTTTTGTTTGAGTTAGTTTGATTTCGATTTTTTCTGACTTATAATTGATGATATTCTGAGAGTACACATGAATGTTTTCACTTCATTTTTCTAACATGCCCATAGGTAGATAGTATTAGTGTATCAATTTTCCAGAGGAAGAAACTGAGGCTTATAAATATCAAGTATCTTACTCAATAACATATGGCTGACAAATGGTGGACTAAAGATTAAATTTCAGAAGAACTCATTATAAAGACTTATAAGTATCAGAACCATTGTATATAGTATTTACTATATGTTGTTGTTGTTGTTATGTGTCATCGAGTCGGTATCTGACTCATAGCAACCCTCATAGGGTTTACAATGGCTGAGTGCTCCGGGATTGCCTTGGGAGTGGATTGCCAGGCCCTTCTCCCATTTTTGCGGTGCTGGGAATTGAACTCGGGGCCTCAGAGACTGCAGCGCAGTGCTCTACCCACTGAGCTAAATCCCAGCCCCATTTACTATATAGAAAGACTGAATTCTGCATTTGAGAAAGATTGAAAGAAAATATTATAGGAATTCATGCTCATGGCCTTTATGCTATGAAAATAAAGCCCTGAAGGACTGCTAGAATAACTTGTCCATTGATAACTTCCCATTATTGAACCTCCTTGAATACAGTTCATTACAGACCTCTTCTTAATTCAGTCTGTGCAGTAATTGGTTGCAGGTTTATGGTTAAAACCATAGGTAATTTACCAGGGTCAAAGCCAGCTCAAGGTAAACTTGAGAAATAAAAAAATAAAAATAAAAATAAAAAACTTTCAGCTTCTTACCTCTATTCTATTCCTCCCATGCTTTGCCATTTCTCATTTCCCAATAACATTTCTCTCTAGTACTTTTTTTACCCTGGAACCAATTGAAATTTCTTTAAGAAGAGAATAAAAATATTTTTCACATTTATGGTGAAAAGAAACTTTCATATGTAGAGTTATCTAGTTTAAAATCAGAGCAGTGAGCTATAAATATTAGAAATCTATGATCAGGGAAGGCAAGGTCTACCCACGATTTTTGTAATAATGGCTCTGACTTTAGCACACATAAAGCTCAGGCACTCTCTGAATACTCTTGGCCTACAAGCAGTCATACTAAACAAAACTATCCATATATATATATATATATATATATATATATATATATATATATATACATATATATCATATCCATTTAAAGAAACCGGACACCAGATCATAAGCTAGGCTCAGTGGCACATGCCTGTAATCCCAGTGACTCAGGAGGTAGAGACAAAAGGATTAGAGGTCTCAAGTCAGAGACAGGATACATAACTTAGTGAGACTCTGTCTCAAAATTTAAAAAAAAAAAATTAAAAATGAGCTTGGGATGCTGCCCAGTGGTAGAGCACTTGCAAAGTATTTGTGATGTGATGCCTTGAGTTCAACCCTTAAGTACTGCGAAGGAGGAGGAGAAGGAGGAGGGGGGGGGGAGGAGGAAAGGAGAAAGAGCATGGGGAAAGAAAGAAAGAAGGAGTGAAAAAGAAAAAAGAAAATAAAGAAAAAGAGAGAGAAAAAAGAAAAAAGAAGAAAGAAAGAAGAAAAAAGAAAAAGAAAGAGAAAACAAAGAAAGAAAAGAAAAGAAATAAACAAACTAGACCATATGTTATAGTTTGACTATGACATGTCCCCCACAGACTCATGTCTTGAAGGCTTTTGAAAGGTGGTGGAAACTTTAGGAGGTGGTGCCTAGTTGAAGGATGTAGGACACTGAGGGTATGTCTTTGATGGGGGCCTTGTCCTTGACCCTTTTCCCCTACCTCCTTCCTTGTTATCATGAGGTGACCAGCTCTGCTTCATTGTGCATTCTCCATCATGATGCTTGGTTTCGTCTAAGGCCCAAGGAAATGGAGTCAGCCAATCATGGTCTAAAAATGCTGAAACTGTGAGGGAAACAAATTCTTCCTTTTTCAATTGTTTCTCCCAGGTGTTCTGTCACAGTTGCAAATCAACTGACTAATACATTATAATTTCACCTTTTCTTTGAAAGTGGGAGCTCAAATTAGAATGGAATGAAACTGTCACAGAAATTAGGGAAAGGCAATGTGGCTAGAGAAGTTTGTAAAGAAGTACCATTTACTAAAATGATCTACCAAAAGTAGCTCATACCAGTGAAGAAAGGAAAAAACACTTGTAACACCTGTGTGTCTCTGTGGGCCGTATCCTCCCTTTCAGTACCTCCAATTTTCCATCTTCCTGCTGTTCCACTTCCAGGAAACATTGTTAAGTTTTCTGTTTTCCAGACTTACCCTGTTTTTGCCATACTGAAACTTCAGATATTTTCCTCATAGGTAAGTTTAGCAGGAACTACATGAGAAAACTCAAATCTTATCTGTCTCTTCCAATGTATTTAGACAAAAATTTGATGCATAAAAATGTTCTTTCTTGATAGGAAAATTCTTTTTTCTTTGTTGTAATCATCACCAAAAAAATATGGTGTGTAAATATACCTTTTCTTTAATTTTATTCAATATAAACATGCATTCATTTATTGAACAAACATTTATCCATGCCTGGTGTGAAATGTTATATATGAAGTCCTATAGAAAGAAATGCAAATTAAGGAACCCCAGGATATGCCCTTCTTTTATCCAACAAATATTTAGTGAATACTCAAAAATGTACAAGGAACTTTCAGAAAGAGCACTGAAAAGCTTAGGAAACGTTTCTATTGTTATCAACTTTACATTCCAGTGGGAAAGACTGAGCATAAAAGGAAAACTTGGTAAAATTAGATAATTCCAGAAATTGATAAGAAAATAAAACACAATAATACAACATTAAGTAACCTGGAGAAGATGGATGGCTTTTATGTACAGGTGGTTCAAGAAGTTTCCTCTGAGGAAGTTTCATGGAATTGAGTCTTTGATAGATTATTTATTGTCCTAAATTCTCACCCTCTTATCGGTAATTGTACTTCCCTACAATGTGGCTTGTGGGTGGGGTTAACTCAGTTGATAGATTGCTGTTCTATGCTCTCTGAGGCTCTGGATTTGATCTCCAGCACTGTAAAAATTGGGATAAAGAAGTGGTGGCCCACTCCTGAAACAATCCCCCAAAAACAAGCCATCAAAACCCTATGAGGGTTGCTGTGAATCGGAACTGACTCCAGACACCTAACAACAACCAACCATGTGATTTGCAGCATTTCCTGTAGGAGTTTTCTTCCTTGTCACATCAACATAAAGTTTGGACATGTCATATGCTTTGGCCAAATGAAGTGTAGCACAGTGAGGCTTTGAGAACTAGCTTTCAATTTCATCAACTCACTTGTTACTTTCCCTCTGCCATGAGTTTGGTATGTTACAGACTGAGTTTGTTCTTTCATCCCTGATACTTGGATAAAGAAGATGTAGGGGGCAGATATGCAGCTGACTTACAGCTAATGGATCGGCCATGCAACATAAGAATAACGCTTTTTGTTGCACATAGATGACTTGGTAAAAGCTGAATGATATACACTGCTGAACAATGATAAGGGACCAATTTGGAGAAGATCAGGGGAAGAATGTGTGTGTGTGTGTGTGTGTGTGTGTGTGTGTGTGTGTGTGTTAGAATTCATTTGGCATGCCCAAGGAACAGAAAGAAAACCAGCATGGGTGAGACAGAATTGGAGATAACATAGGAGAGGTAAGAATGAGCCAGATGGTGGAAATATTTGCAGGTCATGACAAAAAGTCTGGACTGTATAAGCTCTTCAAAACTTTAAAATTTGTCTTTAAAAGAATTTTCACATTACATTGCATTTCATTTAATTTTTTTTTATTTTGAATACTTTCCAAACTTACATCAAATAGTAGCCGAGAGAGTCCCACATAGCCCTCACCCAGTTCCTCCTGTCAACATCTGACTTCACAGTAGTACAATTGCCAGGAGCAGGAAATTAGCACTGATATAAAATTATTAACTAAACCTCAAGCCTATATGAAATTCACCCATTTTTCCATTCATATTGTTTTACAGTTCCAGGATACCATGATTCCATGTTGTTCTTATTTTTCCTTAATCTCCTGCATTCTGTAACAGTTCTTCAGTTTTTCTCATTTTATGACCTTGAAATTCTGAAGAATATTGATCAGATATTTTGTCAAATGTCTCTTGACTTAGGTTTGTCTAATATTTTCTTATGGTTGAAATGGAGTTATGCATTGTCACAAATAGCACAGAAATAAGGAATGTAAATGGGCACATTGTTTTCCTAAAAGTAAAAAAAAAAAAAAAAAAGTGAACTGGAACTGGAACTACTATGTGACTCAGCAATCTATCCTCTAGAGCAGGGAGCCCCATGTGGGTCCGTGGCCTATTAGGAACCAGGCTGTATGGCAGGGCAAGAGAGCAAAGCTCCCCTGGTATTTACAGCCACTCCCCATCACTTCAGTCATCCTGAAACCTCTCCCTACCCCAGGTCCATGGAAAAATTGTCCTCCACAAAACTGGTCCCCAGTGCCAAAAAGATTGGGGACCACTGCTCTAGATACATACCCAAAGGACATGAAATCAGTAAGTCATAATAATATCTGTGTCCTTTGTAGCATTACACATAATAGTCAAGATGTGGCAATAAATGCCCATTGAAGGATGAATGGATAAAGAAATATATGTGGTTTTGTGTGTGTGTGTGTGTGTGTGTGTGTGTGTGTGTGTGTGTGTGTGTGTGTATGTATGTATGTACATGGAATTTTATTCAGCCTTCATAAAGAAGACAATCCTGCTGTTTGGAACAACATGGATGACCTTGGACATTAAGCTAAATGAAATAAGGGAGACACAGAAAGAAAAATACTGCATGATCTCACATATGCAGAATGTAAAATAATAAAAAATAAAAATAAAATAAAGTCAAATACTTAGAAATAGAGTATAAAGGTGATTATCAGGGATGGGGAATGGGGAAAATAGTGAGATGAGAGAGATTCAAGGGTACAGAGTTACAATCATGCAGGATAACTATAGTAACATGTACTATGAGGACTGGTGTCAATAATATTATACTGAGTACTGAAAATGTGCTGAGAATAGATTTTAGGTGCTCTTATCACAAAAAGTCTAACTATATGAGATAATGGATAAGTTAATTTGCTTGACTATAGTAATCATTTCACTATGTATATGAATATCAAGACATCATGTTTTATACCCTAAGCATGATATATACAATTTTAAAAAACACAGAAATTACATTGTATCCTCAGAGTATTATATTACAGGGTTCATGATATTTATGTTTTTATTGCTAGTGATATAGATCTTTTCTCACACTATTTTTATTAGTATATATTTATTAGAAAAAATAATGAGTTTCATTGTGTCATTGTTTTTTCTTTTTCAAGTACTAGGGAGTTGAGACCAGGGCCTTGTACATGCTAGGCAAGTGCTCCACCATTGAATTGCACCCCTAAACTCCTTTATTTTATTTATTTATTTTTTGACACAGGGTCTTGCTAAGTTGTGCAAGCTGCCTCTGGCCCAAACTCTTGATCCTCCTGCCTCCTCCTTCCCAGTTGCTGGGATTACTGAAGTCTGCCATGGAGCTCAGCTTCATTATGACATTCTTATACATGTATATCATATACTTTGACCTTATTCATCTCCCATTACCCTCTACTATTCCCTTCCCTGGCTGCTCTCCTTCTTCTTCCCAAATAGTACCCCTTCTGCTTTTATGTCTTTTTTTAAGTCTAGATTCTGCATATGAGAGAAAAAATGTGATATTTGTCTTTCTGAGCCTCAATTCACTTAACATGATGATCTCCAGTTCCATCAATTTTCTTGCAAATGACACAATCTTGTTCTTGTTTATGGCTGGATAATACTCTATTCTGTATATATACCAAATTTCTTTATGCATTCATTTGTCAGTGGACAATTTTTTTCCTTCTTTCTTTCTTCTTTTTCTTTTTCTTTTCTTTTTTATTTTTTTTTTATACTGGAGCAATGAACCCAGGGCTTTATGCATGCTTTCAATCTCTCTACCATTGAACCACACCCCTAGCTCATTTTGTCTTTACTTTTAATTTGAGACAGGGTCTCCCTAAATTGTACAGGCTCCTTCTGGCCTCTAACTTCTGATCCTCCTGTCTTATCCTCCCAAGTCACTGGGATTACATGTGTGTACAACTGTACCTGGCCCATCCTATATTTTATATGAGATTATATTTCTTGTATCAGTCCTGAAATCAACTCCTTGTCTTAAGAATGGTGGTTTCTTTCATGGGAGAATGATGTTTAGGAACCAGAATCTGGGGATACATATACATTACTATGGGTGAGCCATTGCTTCTAAGATCTCTTAGTAGACAGAGCTAGGAAAGATACATAAGTATTTTAATCCACAAATATGCACACATCTATCATTCTATATCAATCTATGTTTATATAAATATATATTTATACATAAGGTAAATATATTATATATGTTGTTGTTGTTAGATGTCATCGAGTTGGGTCTGACTCATAGCAACCCTATGTACAACAGAATGAAACACTACCTGACACTTTGCCGTGCCTTGTCCTATGTCAATGCTTGTCTGCTATTCATGGAATTTTCAATGGCTGATTGTTTTGATAGTGGGCTGCTGGGTACTTCTCCCAAGACTGTAGCATCCAATATTCTCAGGTGGTCTCCCATCCAATGACTAACCAGGCCCAACCCTGCTTAGCTTCCAAGATCTGACAAGATCAGACACCAGGGTTGTATGGCTGTAGACATTACATATGTACATATGAGTATATAAATATTACATATATAGCCAGGAATTTATGCTAATAATGAATATTCCAATCCAACACTATAGCATTCACTTTAGCCTTCTTGCTTTCCTTATTTGTAAGTTTTTTTCTTTGACAATGAGAAACCCAATTCTTATTATCTACAACATTTTTACCTACTTGTTCAAGAGTTACCATACTTTTGAGAAACATATTTATTGATAATATTACAGAACTTATGCATACATGGGCTGGGATTTAGCTCAGTTGGTAGAGTGCTGTGCTACAGTCTCTGAGGTCTCGAGTTCAATTCCCAGCACCACAAAAATGGGAGGAGTACCGGGCAATCCACTCCTAAGGCAACCCTGAAACAGTCAGCCATTGAAAACCCTAAGAGGGTCGCTATGAGTTGGATACCGACTCAATGGCACCTAACAACAACAACAACAACAACAACAACATGCATACATAGTTCTTTGTGTGTTTAGCTTTATAATGTCGAGTCAGGACACTGTTCCCCAAAGTTAGTTCTTTTCTTCCTCACCAACCTGAGAGTAATTATTTGATTCATTTACGATAGTTATAATGTGTTTTAGTATTTCTGTTCCATTTTGTGTTTGGTTCACTTTGTTTATTATTATTCTGAGTATGTGAAGTATGTGTGTCACATTACTATGGTTTTAAGAGTCAGATCTCTTATATATGCACTCAGAGAAGTCCCATACACTCCTCATGTCTGCTAGCCTATTCTGATTCCCACTTATTTTCATCCTTTTCCCCCATTCCCATTGGGTTTCCAATTTCTTTAGTTTCTGCTTTACCCATCCTCAATCTCTTCTGCATAGATAAGTAGATACATGTGTGTTTTCCTATATAACTTTCTTTTATATTTTAAGGGTAGCCTATGATAGATACTCCTTTATATTTTACTTTTTATTAAAAAAATATGCCCTGGAAATCACTGTATTTGAAAAGTTGAGGTTAAATGCCTATCTTCTCATTCAACTAAATACTCTTTGCTCCTACAATTTAAATACATGATAGCTCCGAATTAAAGAAAAAATAAATTTCAGTATAATGTGTTCTTTAAGCACACTATTTCAACTCAAACCTTTCACATGTTCTTATTTTACTTTCATCTGTATTTCTGGCAGAATAGCAAGCATTTTTGACCAGACCTCAGACTTGTATACTCTGGGCAGTGTTCACCATTGTCAAGCTCAGCTTTCGTTGAAGGTCAGCAGGCCTGACATCTCACATGAAGTCAAGCAAATTGTCTCTCCATTTCTGCAGTTGGAAACTATGCACATTGATGGAAAAAACTGGAATCAACTGGCCGTGTTTGGTTTGGACAAATTACCCAAATGAAAGAAAGCCCAGCATGAGTTCTGCTTGAGTGATGTCTGAAAATCTGGCTCTTGGGTCTACCTTAGAAGCTTACCTACTTGATTTTGACTACAGTTCAGATACATAAACCAAATAGCTTTTCTTTGGCTTCTCTTAAGTCATATCAATCTACACTTCATCAAGAATATGGTGGTTAGAAGAACAAAGAAGCTATTTAGCATCTTAAACCGAGCTGTTAATTTTAGACTTTGAGAACATCAACAAATGGGCTTCGTGCTGTTTGTTTAATTGTGTTTCATTGGTATTTTCTGTGGTTAGTAGGAATTTGAGTAAAAGGAGTTGTTTTCTCTATGTTTTTTTTTTTTTTTCAGTCCTGGAGATTGAACCCAGGGCCTCACACTTGAATGATTTGCAAGTGCTGTACCACTGAGCTGCCCCCCACCACATCCCATGTTTTTAGTTTTTGAGACAGGGTCTCACTAGATTACGCAGACTGCCTCTGGTCTCGAACTTGTGATCCTCCTGCCTCTGCCTCACAAGCCGCTGGGATTACAGGTGTGCAGCACCTCACCTGGCTCTATTTTTTCTATTATTAATATGAATAATTGATACCTACCAATGCCATCTTTTAAAGTTAGGATTTTAAAAATTATATTTTTAAAAAGAAAATGCTTATCCAAAAAAGTACCTATTGGTTAAATTTGAAAAGATGACATGTGGGAAAATTAAGAAAGGCAATGATATTCTGGTTTATCTGTTTAGATTTTTTTTTTTTTTTTGTGGTACTGGGATATGGAACCCAAATCCTGTCAATAACCTGGTTTTGATGATTGCACAGTGTATATATGAATGGAACTCATTGTGTACTCCATAAATATGTACAATTAAAATACTAATAAATCATGAAATGCAAACACAATTTTTCTGTTTGTAATATAATATTTCAAGACCTAATTTAGTGGTATATCTGTAACAACAAACAACAATACTTTAAAAATTACATTTTAACAAAAAGAGAAAAAGTTGGTTTTATTTAAATGTTACACATTTTCTATCAAATCTGGAATTACTCTATATTCTTTCACTTCTATCAGGAATAGAGGAAGTTCTCTGGATAAAAAAATCTTATACAAAATACTCATACTGTCTAAGTTAATGGCATTGGGAATTAGAAGACAAAATTATTGATATCTTACATTCGCTATTCCATTACCTTTTGTATGCAAATGCCTTGATATGGTCAAAATTCCCATTTCCATACCAGTTTTAAGATACCTGTAGGGCTCTAGAACAAATTTATTGTGCATGAGAAGCATCTGTGAAGCTTTAAAAGAGCAATTTCCCTGCTTCATCCCCAGAGATTTTGACTGAGGCTGATCTTGACATCTGTATTTGTAACAAGGGCTTGTAGTTAAGAAACAGTGTCATAGACTGGAAGGGGACAAGGAAATCATGTAGTCCAACCAACTCATGTTCCAAATGAAGAGGCTGAGCCAAAGATGAAAGTCATAGCCAAAAACAATTTTACTGATTCATTGCAGGAAGACAGAGTTAATGGCCAAAGTATGATTATAAAAATTGTGTTATGTCCTAAATCAGAGTTCTTGTCATTATAATATTTATCTTTTGCCTTAGTTTTGGTTATCGTCACAATCTTTGTAACTGAAAAAGGTATAACATTGCTGAAATGTTTAAAGCTGGGGACAAAAGGAATAGTGCTTATTAAGGTAGGTCTTACCAGGAGATGGCTATCACAATTGACCCTTCATTTTATAAATGATTACAGATAATTTTAAGAGTAAAATATGTAAGTTTTATATCATAAAAATGACTCATCTTTCAAAAATTCCCTTAGTTTTTGAAATATCTGCTACGTTTTCAATTGTTATAATTCCTTCCTTTCTTCCACCCCTGAAAAATTTGGAATGAATTGAAATGTTGGCAAGTGAGGAGCATTTACCCCTTAACCACCTCCAACTTCTAAAACTCTTAATTGAGTCTAAGGTAATCTGACCCCCAGTGCTGTCAAGCTCTTCCTTTAGCTGATGATGACTGAAGCAGCCCACCTGTGGTCAAACTTACACAACTTTTTCTTCTAAAAATATATTGTTTTGTTTTATTTTATGTTCAGTGAGTAAAGTAAGAGAAATAATGACACTAAACATAATTCCTTCTTGTTTTCCCTTGAACATTGGCGTGGCTGATGTGTTATGCACAAACCTGATAGATTTGGGAGTGAAGCAGATGTCAATGCAAGGCTTTTGGCATATTACACCTCTGTAAGATATGAGAGAACAGGGTTCCTAACTAAAAGTTGACAGTTTGCATAGTAATTTAAATTCCAGGGCTAATAGTTGGCCTCACTATTGCTAAGCCTAAAATTTGGACTCCTGCATTCAAGATCTTTATCTGAATCCTTTCCTTAACATGTATTCCTGTCTTAGAGGCATTGGGTACCCAGTCCAGTTCCCATTGAGTGAATGAGTAGTGAGTTACAATGACATAGTTTTCAAGCGAATTCTAAACAAAATGTTAAAGAATTTTCAATAAATGATTAGTTTTAATATCTATCATTTAAGTTGTAGACTTCATTGTGGGCTTTCAGTGTGGGTTTTACAGGCATACTAATAACAGTATTAACATTTCATTTTCATATTAACTTCCTGGATGATACAATATATTAAAATAAATACTAGACTTCAAATTACTTCACTCTTTCCAATTAAATTGTCACTTGTATTTAGATAGAATTTGGATGGAATTTCATACAAAATTTTAAAAAGGCCAAAAGCATGAAAAATTATCCTGTTGGATATCATAAAGTTTGCATATTTATTCAGATCTTCTTAACCTTGCGAGTCTGTTAGAAGTAGTATGGAAATTGTTCATGAACAGGCTTTCTCATTAGATTTTTGGCATCTCTACCTTAGCCCCAGCCAGAACCCTGAAGAGCAAAGGCAAAGTTGGAACACATTTATCTAAATATTTCAGTCTTCAATGAGGTTACTTCTAAAAGCTATAGGAGGGTCATGGGAATTCTTTTTTTTTTCCCCACTGCTCCTTCTTCTACAAAAATCTTTCATTATCCACATTCATTATGAAAAAATACTATCTCCAAATATGCTTTATTTGTAGAATGTCTGTCTAAAAAAAATATTTCTGGTTGAGTTTCAGGTCCAGAAAACAATCTTATTAAACACTTTGTCCATCCAAGAGTAATTTAAAGATCCCATGGCAATTTTCAAAAGGAGCAAGGATTAGTCCCAAATCCTGGCCAATATCAATAAAACTGCTTTCTAATTTCCACAGTCCTGTTTGAGCTACCGTCAAGAGCCTAATGGCCTTCTCCATTAGCACACATAGTTTCTCACTCCTAGTGTTTAACTCATTACTTTGTAAAGCACTTTAAAGTACTTTAAAATACCCCAAGTATGAAAACTGCTATTTAAAAACAGTCCTGTGTTGTTCTGCACCACATCAGAATAACCTGCCTAACCCACCTGAAATAACACTAATGATTCCTGAACTGGGAGTTTTACAAAAGCCTTTTTTCTTTCACCAATTCCAAATAAAATACATGGTACCATGCAGATTACTTATGACCTATATCTAATTAATGTGCTATAGCTTATACTTGTTTTCTGAAAATAGCCATGAATGATGTTGTCATCTCCTTGACTATAAATACCTTATGTAGGATCAACTTTTAATTAATCTCCCCCACCACAAGTCACAATATCTTATAAAAGTAAATATTTCAGAAGTATTTGGCATAAAATTTTAATCTATTGATTCTCTCAAATACATTTTCTATCTCTCGGTCTTTCGTATGTGACAATTCTGAGCCAAGCACTAAGGGTAAATAGATAAATTTAAATTTAAAGAGATAAAAGTAAGTAGATATGAAGATAAAGATAAATAAATAGATTTATTGATTCTGTCCTAGGAGATTCTACAATTTTGGCAAAGAGATAATATGATACAGTGAATGTCACAAAAGTCTTGGCAGGTTGTCTCATAGGAACACAAAGGAGAAGCAACTAGAGGTTTACACTTGACTTTCTGACCTAGAGACATTGGGGGAGGATTTCTAGTGATAAGTAGATAAGGCCACATAGAAGACCATCTTATGCAGAGAATAAGCAAAGGCTGGCTGTGCAGAGAATTACACATATAGTACTTAGTATGACCAGAGAGTATTCTCAATGAGAGCAGGACCGCCCCCTAGGGGATATGTGAAATTTTAATGAGGAGTTTTCTTGGTTGCAATGATTGATAGGCACTACTGGCCTAGAAATGATTAAGGGTCAGGGATTCTATATTCTGTGCAATGGGCAGGACAACTCTGCACAATGAAAAATTGCCCCAAGTTCAAGTTTGGAACATCCCCCCGGGCAACACTGCAATGAAAAAATCTGCTTATAACTATCTTGGCATAGAGCCCAACTCCTAGTACCTATGATACAAAATATTTTCCACAGTTTTAATATACACTGAATTTTCTAGGAATGCAATTTTTATGCAAATCAAGGAAAGATTGTATCTTACTTTGCTGGGAAGTTTTTACCAAGAGTTATTCAGTTATTCACCATTTCAGAAAATAATATCAAGGAAACAATAACAGCTGTTGGTGTCTGAATTGCCAATTCAGCCACCTGTATCAATCTCTATTTGTAGTTATTGTAGTCAGGTGATTCTACTTTTAAGCACAAGTTATCTGACAACTTCATTAAGTTCCCAGTATAGTTATGGCTAAGCATTTTATATTATTTTGCTATACATTTTTTCTTTTTCTTTTGATCATATTTAGGACTTTTTCAAAGTTCAATAAGAAGATAGATTATTATATCTCTGAGTTTCATTTCAGAATAGTGGAAGTGTATTGCAAACTGCTTGTTGCTACAAAGAGGGCCTTAGATTGCAGAGGACAGAGTGAGCTAGGGTATTAGAAACATCTCTTTTCCCAAAGAACTCAATTGTAACACATGAACCTCTAGTTTCCCTGTGATAGATCTAGTTCTAAGGTTTAATGCTTGCTGGAAAAATAAATGTGCAAATTGAAGTTAAGAGTCCACTTCTTTTTCCAAACATAAAACATTTTAATGTGACTTCATACTTAGATTTCTGTGGCTACTTTGGCCCATAAAAGGCCTGTCCCATCTCAGGCCCCAAGTGAATAAATTTAAGAGCTGTTTTTATCTTAACTTTCCCAATTTGCCCTTAAGTACCAGGCAGACATGGTAATAATAATATAAATAATATTAATACACTAGCATTTGTTAAGTACATACTACATGCTAGTTTCCACACATAGCTGTCCATTTGCCATACTTTGAGGGCTTGCATGTTGCTGGGAGGCCGAAAGCTATGCTACCAGTATTACAGATACCAGGACAGTCACCCATGGTGGGCAGGTTTCAGCTGAGCTTCCAGACTAGACAGACTAAGGAGAAAGACATGGCTAACCCACTCCTGAAACACATAGCCATTGCAAACCCTATGACTAGCAGAGAAACACTGTCAAATACAGTGCCAAAAAATCAACCCCCCCCTCCAGGTTGGTAGGCACTCAAAAGATGACTGGGGAAGAGTTGTCTCCTCAAAGTAGTTGTTGTTGTTGTTGTTGTTAGGTGCCCTCGAGTTGGTATCTGACTCATAGCGACCCTCCTAGGGTTTTCAATGGCTGTTTCGGGATTGCCTTGGGAGTGGATTGCCAGGTCCTTCTCCCATTTTTGCAGTGCTGGGAATTGAACTCGGGACCTCAGAGACTGCAGTGCAGCGCTGTACCAACTGAGCTAAATCCCAGCCCTTCTCAAAGTAGAGTTGATCTTACTGAAGGAATGCGATAAAACCCCAGGGATCTCTATTTGCTGATGTGGCACTACTCAAAATGAGAAAAAGCAACTTTAAACACTCATTAATATTTGGAACATGGAAGGTACACAGTATAAACTTAGGAAAATTAGAAATCATCAAAAGGGAAGTGGAACACATAAACATTGTCATTCTAGAAATCAATGAACTAAAGTTGAGTGGTATGGGTCATTTTGAATCAGATAATCATATGGTCTGCTATGCTGGGAATGACAGATTAAAGAGAAGTGGGGTTACATTCACCATCAAAAAAACATCCCAAGATGTGTCTTGAAGTACAAGGCTGTCAGTGATAGAATAATATCCATACCCCTGCAAGGAACGCCAGTTAATATGACATTTATTCAAGTTTGCACAGCCACCACTAAGGCCACAAATGAAGATAGAGAAGATTTCTACCAGCTTCTGCAATCTGAAATAGATTGAACATGCAATTAGGATGTACTGATAATTACTGTTGACTGAAAAGCAAAAGTTGGAAACAACTTACTGGCTTCAGTGAGAGAAACATTGCTGGAGATTGCATGGTAGAATTTTGTCAGACCAATGACCTTTTTGTTGCAAATACATTTTTTCCCCAACATAAATAGCAACTATACACATAGAATTCACCAGATGGAATGTACAAAAACCAAATTGACTACATTTGTGGAAAGAGATGAAAGAAAAAGTCAATATCAAAAGTCAAAACAAGACCAGATGTTGATTGTGGATCATAACATCAACTGCTCATTTGCAGGTTCAAACTCAAACTGAAGAAGATTAGAACAAGTGTATGAGAGTCAAGGTGTGACCTTGAGTATATCCTACCTGAGTCCAGAGACTATCTCAAGAACAGGTTTGATGTGTTAGACACCAATGATCAAAGACTAGACAAGTTGTGGCATAATGTCAAAGACATCACTCATGAGGAAAGCAGATGGTTATTTAAAAGACAAGAAAAAAAAAGAAAAGACTGAATTACATGTCAAAAGAGACTCTGACACTTGCCCCTGAACATGGAGCAGCTAAAGTAAAAGGAGGACAGGACATGCTGAAGTTAAAGAACTAAGCAGGAGAATTCAAAGGGCGGCTGAAGAAATTGTTGTTATTGGATGCTGTTGAGTTGGTATCTGACCCATAGTGACCCTATGTACAACAGCACGATTGTCAGTGCTTCTCTGCTATTCATAGAGTTTTCAATGGCTGATTGATTTTTAGGAGTGGGTTGATGTGTCCTTCTCCCAAGCCTACAGTATCTGGTGTTCCCAGGCGGTCCTGAACCAAGTACTAACCAGACCTGACCCTGCTTATCTTCCAAGATCTGATGGGATTGGATCCCACAGGGCTACAGCTGCAGGCACGCTCAAGAGGACAAAATCAAATATTATGATGACACGTGGAAAGAGTTAGAGATAGAAAGCCAAAAGGAAAGAACACGCTGTTTTTCTCAAGCTTAAGGAAATGAAGAAAAAATTTAAGCCTCAAGTGGCAATAGGGAAGGATTCTACAGAGAAAATATGAAATGATACAGAAAACATCAAAAGAGGATGAAAGAAATACAGAGAGTCATTATATGAAAAAGAATTAGTGGATAACCAAACATTTTAAGAGGTTATATATGATCAGGAACCAATGGTACTAAAGTATAAAGTGGAAGCTGCCTTGAAGGAACTAACTAGGTTAGTTCCTAGTTCCTAGTTAGGAAACACTAGGTTCTAGGAATTGATGGAATACCAATTGAGATGTTTCAACAAACAGATGCAGCACTGAAAGTGCTCACTTGCTTATGCCATGAGATTTGGGAAAGTGCTACCTGGTCAACTGACTGGAAGAGATCCATACTTGTGCCTATTCCCAAGAATGAGGATCCAACCAAGTGTGGAAATTATCGAATGACTTCATTAATATCACACGCAAGTAAAATTTTGCTAAAGATCATTCAAAAGAGACTTCACCAGTACATAGAGTGGGAACTGCCAGAAAATCAAGCCAGATTCAGAAGAGGGCGTGGAATGAGAGACATGATTACAGATGTCAGATGGATATTAGCTGAAAGCAGAGAATACCAGAAAGATGTCTATCTATGATTTATTGACTATGCAAAGGCTCTTCACTGGATCATAACAAATTATGAATAGCACTACAAAGAATAGGAATATAAGAGCATTTAATTGTACTTGTGAGGAATCTATACATGGACCAGGAGGTAGTTGTTCAGACAGAACAAAGAAACACTGCTTGGTTTAAAGTCAAGAATGGTCTGTGTCAGAGCTGTATCCTTTTATCATACCTCCTCAATATCTGTGTTGAGAAAATAATCCAAGAAGCTGGACTATATGAAGAAGAACATGGCATCAGGATTGGAGGAATACTCATTAACAACCTGCAGATGACACAACTCTGCTTGCTAAAAGTGAAGGGGATTTGAAACATTTAGTGATGAAGATCAAAGAACACAGCCTTCAGTGTGGATTGTACCACAACATCAACAAAACAAAAATTCTTACAACTGAGTCAGTATTCAACTTCGTGATAAATGGAGACAAGATTTAGATTGTCCAAAATTTTGCTTCACTTGGTTCTACAATCAACACCCATGGAAGCAGCAGTCAAGAAATCAAAAGTGACATTACTTTGGGAAAAGCTTTTGCAAAGACCTCTTTAAAGTGTTGGAAAGTAAAAATGTCACATTGAAGATGAAGGTGCTCCTGAATCATGCCATTGTGTTTTCCATCCCATCATATCGTGGTGAGAGCTGGACATTGAATTAGGGAGATAGGACAAGAATTGATGCTTTCTAATTATGATGCTGGAGAAGAATATTGAATATACCATGGACTGCCAAAAGAACCAACAGATCTATCCTAGAAGAAGTGCAGCCAAAGTCCTCCTTGGAATCAAGGATGGCTAGACTATGTCTTTATTATTTTGGGCGTGTTGTCAAGAAGGATTAATACCTGGAGGAAGACATCATGTTTGGGAGAGTGGCCAGTCACACACACACAAAAAAAGAGGAACTCTCAACTAGATGTATTGACACAGTGGCTACAAAAAAATGGGCTTAAACACGAAAAAGATTATGTGCCTGGCACAGAATTGGGGAGTGTTTTGTTCTGTTGTACATAGAGTCGCTATGATTTGGACCCAACTCAATGGCACCTAACAACAACAAACATTCTAGGTACTACATATTTTTCATATATATTCTTCTATTCCCACAGTTCACCTATAATGTAAATACTTTTATCTTCACTTTATAAGTGAGCAAATAAAAGTAAGTAGCTCTCTTGAGGCCACATGATCTTTAAGTGGCAAAAGAAGGATCTTAGAACATGTGTGCTTGGATCCAAAGCTCACCATATGACACCAAATTTTGCATATGTCAAATAGCTTTCTATTCTAGATTTCTATAGTTTCTCACATTTTGGACAAATAAGATTTCAAACTGACAAACTGTAACACATGGGTGAAATCTATTTCTATGTGAAACTGTAGTAAGAAAATACTTAAGAAAGACAACTCATTGGCTGCTATATGACATCATGACAAAATGGCAGGGCCCTAGGCTTCTCTCTGAAATGATGTAAAAGCATACCAGATATGAATGTATTTGTGTTGGATTTGCCCACGGAAAATTAGTATTGCTCCAAAATTGGAATCAATTGAATAGATGTTATTGGGTCTAACTCTGACATTACTCAGAATTGGCTGAAATGTAGAATGTACTTAAGATATATTAAAGGAAGAATCAGTACCTGACCATGTTTTCCTTCAGAAGAAATTGCTTTTCTGGTCTATTTTTAATTAAGAAGAATGAAAAGAAAGGAGGAGGAGAAGGAGGAGAAGGAGGAGAAGTGGAGGAGGAGGAAACAAAGGAAGAAGAGAGGACATTGAACTCTTCACTATGGTAAACAAGAGATTCCTTTATGGTACAGGTGCATGGACCATCCTATTGTCACTATGGTAAATAAATATCTTTTCTCATCAAATACTTAGCATTAAGATTTCAAGTAAGCTATGAAAGATGGATATGAACAGCATTGATATTAACATGTTTTGATATGCACAATTTAAGTGCTTGCAGAGCTTAAGTTTTGTTTTGTTTTGTTTTTTCCTCTCTGTTTTCTTCTCTCCTAATTCATCACTATTGTCACTATGTATGGAGATTACTGGATAGAAGCCTGGCTGTTTTTGGAAGTAGAGAAACTGAGTCTGGATGGGAGAACTGGAGAAAATTGCTTTTCTTCTGTAGGCTTTATCTTCCTTATCTTAAAAGGAAGGGTAATACCACATATAAATAGAAACATGTTATGGCACATAGCACATACTCAATAAATGGCAACATTCAAGGAATATGGTAAGTGCCAAGGAGAAAAGAGGCTCAGTCTGCCTTTGTCTATTTTTTGTTTCTATAACAGAATAACTGAGACTAGATAATTTATAAAGAAGAGAAATTTATCTGGGTCGTAGTTCTGGAGCTGGAAAGTCCAATAGCATGGTACAGAATCTGGCAAGGGCCTTGGTGCTGTGTCGTCCCATGGTGGAAGGCAGAAGGTGGAAGGGCAAGAGAGGCAGAGAGGGGGGGGGAAATGCAAGAGAGGGAAAAACTTGCATCATAATAAGACCACTCTTCTGATAGTTAACCACAATAGCATCAATCCATTTGTGAGGCTCTCATAGCCTAATCACCTCATATTAGTCCTCATCTCCCAACACTGTTGTATTGATAATTGAATTTCCAGCATATGAATCTTGGAGGACATACTGACACCATAGCACATCCAAAAGAACTCATATGTAAGAGATAAATGATAATATAATGCAGACTATACTAATTCCATCAGTAGCCAGGCAGACATAATTATTGAAAGAGATCCCATACACAGGATGAGTCAAACAGGGCTACATGGAGAAGCAGAGCTAATCAATGGGGCTTAGAGCATGGTCAGGAAAAATGAGAAAGTGTTCTCTTTAGAAGGGCCTGCAGCCAGTATGTACAGGGGGCACAGGTGCCAAGGGCTCCCAACACTTTTAGGAGTTCACAAAAATCTTTTAATCTTATTTTCTTTTGCAGAAAGAATGAGTGAATCTAATACTGAATAACTAATAATCAACCCATCTTGGATTATATTTGTCTTCATATGGTTTTGTTGTTTTTAACTGCCATTGAGTCTGGTTTGACTCATAGCAACCCTCAGAAGGTTTTCAGTGGCTGATTGTTTCAAGATTGTTCTGAGAGTGGACTGCCACACCTTCTCCCATTTTATATAGTAGTCTCTCCTTATCCATGATTTTCTTTCTGTGATTTCAGTTGCCTATGGTCAACCATGGTCCAAAAATATTGAGTGGAAAATTCCAGAAGCAAATAATTCCCCAGTTTTAAATTGTGTGTCATTCCAAGTAGCATGATAAAATCTCATATCATCCCTCTCCATCTCACCTGGTTTGTGAATCATCCCTTTGTCCTGCATATCCACAATGTATACATTTTGTTGTTGCTAGGGGCCATGGAGTCAGGTCTGCACAACAGAATGAAATACTTTCTGACACTGTACCATACACATAATCTGTTTTTATGTTTAAGCTCATTGTTGCAGCCACTGTGTCAATCTATCTGGTTGAAGGTTTTCCTTTTTTCATTGACCTGCCACTCTCCCAAACATGATGTCCTCCTCTAGGAATTAGTCCCTCTTAACAATACATTCAAAATATATAAGATGCAGTCTAGCCATCCTTGCTTCCAAGGAACATTCTAGTTGCACTTAGTTTAGGAAAGACCTATTGGTTCTTTTGGAAGTCCATGGTATGTTCAATATTTTTCTCCAGCACCATAATTCTATAGCATCAATTCTTCTCTTCTCCCTTATTCAACATCCAGTTTTCACAAGCATATGATGCAACTGAAAATACAGTAGCATCATACCCACCTATCAAATGCTTAGTTATGTGGGTTATTGAATTTGCAATCACAACACTGCAGTGCTTGTGGCTAAGTGGCCCTTATTTTACTTAACCATGGCCTCAAGTACAAGAATAGTGATGTTGGCAATTCAGACATGCAAAAGAGAAGCCATAAAATGCTTCCTTTAATTGAAAACATGAAAGTTTATTACAGGTGTGTAGATCATATATATAAAGTTCAGTGCTATCTGCCATCTTGGGTATCCACTGGAGGTCTTGGAATATATCCTCTAATACTTGGGGACTTTGACACTAACACAGTTACAGAGTGTAATTTTTGTTATTACTTTCATGGCAGAAGGAACTCATAGAGGGGATGATCCTAGGACACACATAAATCACAATGCAGATCTGCCAGAGAGGAAACAGGGAAACTTTTCCCCAAATTCTTGTCATTTTCTCTCATACTTCTCTTTAAGGAGGTTGAATCAAACCAAAAGCATTGGCATGGTATAAAACAAAACTAAATGTTATAGAAATGAGAACTTTTTCTCTCAGTTCATGCAAACTTGTCTGTCAATCTACCTCTTAATAATCTTCCAAGCTCATTCTAGACTCCCTGGGCTCCAGAGGCAAGCTCCTCAACTCGTGGGGATTCAGAATGTTGGGTCCTTCTCTGTACCTCTGTGTTTTTGTGCTGTCACCAGATGCTCTCTGAGACAGACACCATTAATTTCTTTCCTACAGAAAAAGCAAACAGGCAGTCAGGATCTATTGGCTGGAGTCCATTCTAAGATTACTTACCACCACTGAGGAAGAGACAGCTGTCTCAGCCCTCACCAGGAGAGGGGAGAAAAACACTAAATGTGAGGATTATTTTGTTTATTTTACATAAAAAAGCTCAAAATTACCTGTCTAATTTCCTTCTCAGTCTCAGAAAAGAGTATGATCTTTCTACATTTGCTGTCCCCAAATTCATTACTGATATTGATAAATTGGTAAGTGGAATATAGGAATTTGGATCTTTTTCCTGGTATATTTTTAAGAATTGCAGAATTTCAGAGACAGATGAGATCAAAGACCGTGTCAAATTCAAATGTTTTATTATATTGCTACCTCTCAGATTACAACTAACTTTATATTCATCAGCAGATTTTTAACTCTTACTTTTCCACTCATTCAACCATTTTCTTAGGATATTTTGTGGCTTCTCTTCTGCCCCCTGTAACTGTAGTGTTCATCAGGTTTTTGTGTTCATCTTTTTCTCTTTTATGTCCTATTGACTTTTGAACTGTAGCTTCCAAACTGTCTTTGCTCATATATCCATACAAGTCTTGTCTCTTTAATGAATCCTGACTTATTCCCGTAAGCACAAGAATGGCAAAGCCGAACCATGGGTACTGACCCTATCTTAAGCCCAATTTCCTTCAGACTATTTCTGTTTGATGCTATAAACCCTTCATCCTGTAGTATTTTATATTTCTTAGTACTCCAATTTTCATTTTATTTCACACCTTGGCTCTGAGTACTTACTTCAGACCTTCCTTGGCTTTTGTAGACTACTTCAGACTTGGTTTTCAAGCCCAATCTTAACATTCTCTAATCTTAGTCTCAGTTTTGGCCAAAGAATTCATGCTCCATTACTTCTGATACAAGACATCCTTATTTCCTGGCCAACTTTCACGGACATCCACATTTCCCCTTTCCAGCCATCCTCTAAGAAATGGAAAATGACTCTGTCCTTACATTCCTAAGTTATTAGGCCAAACTTCTCCCCTGAGCTTTACATTCTTTCTTCCTGCTCTTGATATGCAGCTCCTCATCATGGTCCCATTATCACGTCACTTTCCACATGTGCAGAGTAGAACTAACTTTCCTTCAGATCCCTTCACTTGGTTATTTGGCCTTACCATCTTCCAATTCTCTTAAATTTGACTCTTTCCTTCTACTTGTCAGTTTTTCCTTAGCAAATATTTTTTCATACACACTCCCTTTTTGGGTCCATGGCAACCACCCTATACCACTTATTGTTGTTAGGTGCCATGGGTCTTGTCTGATTCATAGTCCCTCACAAGGTTTCATTGGCTGATTGTTTCAGTATTGCTTCAGGAGCAGATTGCCACATCCATCTCCCACTTTTGCAGTGATGGGGATCAAACCAGGGTCCTCAGAGAGTGTGGAGCAGCACTTTACCAAGTAAGATAAACCCCAGTCCCCTACAGCTCTTAGACTATGTAAATCGCCTCCCACATGGATTCTTTGGTGCCCGAAATTTCTATCTCCCATTAACTTGTACATAGTGTGGTCAGGGTATCAATTCTCCAGGGAGGCAGGAAGACAAAGGGTAATCCAAGGAAAAGGAACTAAACATATCAAATGTACAAATATGAAGCAGATTCATACATTAAGGGGACTTCACGGAAGAACCCTACACTGTGGCAATAACATAGGTGGGGAAACTCTGCTGGTATTGGAGAAGCAAAGGTAAAGTAGGCCCAGGTAGGACAAGACTTATGTGCTTTCATAAGAAAATTTGACTTCATTTTTAGTTAATAAAGAGTTATAAACTGCTCACAAATCTGGAATATAATCTGATTAGGACTTGGTAATACTTGGATATAGGAAGTGCGAGAGACAACAAGGGAGGACTGTAAATTCCATGAACACAGGAATTGGCTTTTAGCCACTGTGACAATGATTGTCCTTTACCTGCCCAATAACCAACCCCTCTATATCTTTTCTGCTCACAAAATCCTTACAGAAAAACGTGTTCCTCAAACATATCTGATTCCCCTGTCCCAGGGGATTAATGCTGCTAGATCTAAAGGAAAAGTTTAATGTCATTCCCCTTTGCTGTGATTAGTTTAAAGGTGGACATGTGACCTAGTTGTGACCAATTTCTTAGGGGCTTCTGAGAAGATTTCCTCTCTGATAAAAGCAAAGATACAGTATTTACAATTTCAGCAGCTATCTATCCCATGACCATAAGGAGACAAGCTTGAGGGGTCATAGCCAACATGATGAGGAACACAGAAGTAGAAAAGAAAGAATAATTCAGGTCCTTGATGACATCACCAACCCTAGAACTACCAACCTTTGAAATCCTGTCATATAAGATAATGAATACTCTTACTGTAAGGCTACTGCTGGGTGAGTTGTCTGTGATTTGTAGCTGTACCCACCCTAAATGACGCATAATAAAATGGTTAACTGCACATTCACTGTAGGTGATTTTTTTTTTTTTTAGGTTCAAGTCTTTGTTGTGGCACTTCTGTTAACTGTGTGAGCTTGAGTAAGTGATCTAAACTTCCTGGGTCACAGTTTTCTCATCTGTAGATTTGAAATTATAATTATCATGCCTATCTCATGGAGTGTTTTGGAAATCAAAGAGATAATACATAAAAAGCATTCATGATATTCTAGTACATGGTAGGGCTGGGGTTTAGCTCAGATGGTAGAGTTCTACTCTGCACTCTCTGAGACCCTGGGTTCGAACCCTAACACTGCCAAAATTGGAAAAGGACATGGCAATCCACTCCCAAATTCATCCCAAGACAATAAGCCATTGACAACCCTATGAATAGCTGAGAAGCACTGACATAGTGCCAGGCATGGCACAGTGTTGGGGAGTGTTTCATTCTGTTGTACACAGGGTCACTATGAGTCAGACCTGACTTGATGGGACCTAACAACAAGAAGTACATGGTAAAAGCTCAGTAAGAGTTACTCAGTCATACAGGTGGTCAATAAGTATAAGTATTTATTGAATTGAATTCCAAAAAATGAAACTGAGTCCCAGATATATTAAGTAACTCATTGATAGTCATATGGCTAGTTTGCAGTTGAGATTAGACTAGGAGCCAAATCTACAAATGGGCAAAGTCGAGATTCTTCTGGAGTCCTAGAGGGAGGAAAATACTAGGGGCAGTAGCATATCCCTCAGCAGAGTTAACTAACGTCTGCAGATCACCAGTGCTCAGAATTCATCTTAGAATAAAAATTAAGTTAAAAAACTTTTATATTTAAATTTTTATATTATAACATTATCGATCAACCTTAAACAAATGCTTAAGCACATTTTTTTCTCCTAAAAATTTCCTTTTTTTTCAGTAACCTCAGTGAAGCCTGAAATTGGAGAACTTTTGATTTTAAGAATGGTTGTTCCCAGGCCCAGTCTTACCAGTGGCTTTTACATTTTCTTTTCATGATAGGCTTGGAATTTATTCTATGATAAAGGGATCAACCACCCTTCTGCATTCTGGAAGCCTTTACATTGAAAGACTGAAAAAATCTTTTCTTCCAATGAAAGACAGCATCTGATACCAATTAAATGTGAAAAGGTGAATTATCCTGTATTAAAACTAATTCTAATGCTCCAGTCTATATAAAAACTGATAACTACCAAACATATAATGGCTACAAGATAAACTTCATGGATTTAACAGCTTATAAAATAAAATCTAAAATACAATGCCTAATGAAATTTACATTTATTTAGTAATCTGCACATTATATAGTAGGAAGGTATGGTAAAATAATAATCAGATTTGGTGTTAAGAAATTTGGGTTCAAGCCCCAACTTGGATGACCTAGGTCAAAACATTTAACTTGTTTAAGGTTTTCCTTAAACAAGTTTTCCTTAATGGATTTCCTTAATGGAAAACTCAGTTTTCCTTAATGTAAAACTGGGACAATTAATATGATATGTTGGATGAAAGAAAGCTCTATAAAAATTTTAAATGTTATGCAGATATTTCACTTACATCTTACATTGTGTAAGTGGTTTACGATTTTCTTTATTGAGAGCTTATAAGTTTCCTGAATATAGAGGAAATGGTAGGATAAACAGTTGTACATCTCTTCAAAATTTCTATTCTGTCTGCCCTTTGTATGTGACAGAGAAGTTATCTTTCTTCACTTGACTTAGAAAATCAGCATGCATCTCATCCCTACTATCTAACACTACACACAGCACATAAAAGGTTTTCAAAAAAGGTAAACATTTGCTGAAAGTTGACACTGGTATGAAATTTCATTGGCATATCCAGAAAATTTCAGTTGATGGGAATAAAGTTGAGAAATGTATGGAAATGAAACAAATGAAGAGAGGAAGAAAATATGTGTGAAAAGATGATAAAATATCATCAAGACATTCTGGAGAAAACCATGGTATTACTGAGAACTGGCAGGTTCTTGCATTGGTGGTAACAGAACTAGTGTATTTGGAAGCATATTTAATTGATCGGAGTTGTTTGTTCCCAAATCCAGATTTCATAAAGGATTGGTGGAAGAAAATAGAATAAGATGGAGAGTACAAAGCATAGATTTTGATAGGGTTCCAACATAATGTCATTAAAGGAACAAAAGAATAGAATTTCTTGATTGGTTTTGTGATGTAAGAACAGAGGAGATCTATGCTCTACTATTAAGTAAAGCATCAACATAGGTAAAAATCCACCAAGTCAGCATCGGGCAGGAGTGATGGACGATAAATGGTTGAGTATATTAGTTTCCAATTGCAACTATAATGAGTTACCACATATCTAGTGACTTAATGCAACACAAATTTATTCTCCTAAATCTATGGAAGTCAGAAATTCAAAATAGGTCTGAATTGACTAAAATCAAGGTATGGACAGAGCTACATTCCTTTTTAGAAGTTATGGGAGAGAATTTGTTTTTGTGCTTTGCTGGCTTCCATTTATTGGCCACATTCTTTTTCTTGTGTTCCCTTTCCTCCATCTGAAAGATAGGGATAGTCAGTCAAGTCTTCCTTACAGTGAATCACTCTGACATTGATGCTTCTGTTGCAGAAAAATTTAAATCAAAAGTTAAGATGTCATAATGTTTGCTTAAAATGTAATTACTAGTACTTAATGTTCCTTGTTTAAAACTTATACATTGGATCCTATAAGTTACTTCCAGTCTCCTTGCTTATTATCTATTTCTCTGACAACCTCCACCCTGTTAGCCACTTCCGTATTTCTTAAAACTACTAAACTCAGCCTAATGAACCTACTGTCCACCCTGTAAGCCACTTCTAGATTTCTTGTATGTTGCAAATGTTACCTGCCTATTTCCAAGGTAACTAGTTTAACCCACCTACAGATGATCATGCAGGCTGTGCACATGTGGTTCCAACTGACAACACCCCCCCCCCTGTAAACTGTGTGACCCCAGGAGAACTGGGGTTTGAGGTCCTTCCTGAGAGGACTCGTTTCTGTGGGCTGACCTTGCTATACTAATACATTTTTTATTTTACCCAACTCCTGAGTCTCTTGAAGTACTTTCAGTTTTCTCATGTCATTTCACTTCTACCTCTTTCTTTCAGGTTTAAGGACTCTTGTGATTACATAGGGCCCATCTGGATAATCCATATCTCTTAAAGTCAACCAGTAAATCATCTTAATTTCATTCTCCACCTTGATTCTCCCTTTCTATGAAACATAGTACATTCACAGATTTTTGTGCTTAGGACATGGATATCTTCAGAAGGCCTTTATTTACCCTACCACAGCTATATTCCTGACACAACTTCACAGAATATCAATATATCTCAGGGAGCAAAACAATGTTTAGTTTTCATGCAGTTGTGAATAGCACAAACAGGGCATAGCATGCTGTCAAACTCAACAGAATACAGTAGATTTACAAAGTAGACCAGTGACTAAGAATGGAAAGCAAGATGCCATGGATGCTGATCTACTTTCCAGTACCTGTCAACCTGGAAAGATGGTGGCCAAGGTCCAGCCTCCTTGCTCTGATTCCAATGATTTTAGGATACATACTGCCTGCCTCCTCTTCCTTCTTTTCATGGACTTAGATACAACCTCATTGAGAAAAAAGAAATAGGAAACCTCAAATCAACTGAGTTTCCTTAGAACTAAGACTAATTTTCTTTTACTATCAACAGTTTGAAGATCATATAGAGAAGTTAGGTACATGTACAAAACAGTATATTTCACATTTTAGTATTGTCTGTTATTTATATTTAAAGCACTTTAAACTCTCAATTTTTTAAAAATACACAAGAGCAGCAAGCACTTTTGCTTTCTTGTCTAACCCCACAGGGAGTGTTTGACCTTGGCTGTACTTATATTTCTCACATTCATACTTCAGAGATAGAACCAAGGTTGATAGATTACAGGGTAGAACCCTGCATTGCAGGAAGTCATCATCTCCTTTCTGCTTTCATTTCTAAATGGATGACTTTCCCAAGGAAGATCCTTTTTCCTTCAATATGTATTTCTATTTCTAATCCACATGAGTTATCTTAGAATGGTAAAGTTGAGGCCCTATCAGACAACACTTTGAAAATCCTTGCCTTTGCTCATGTGAAATGATTTCTTTCTTTTTTTTTT